>CM050176.1:12080514-12235514 GCA_027410445.1 Discoglossus pictus
ACTAGTTTAAAAACTCTCCTGGGCAAAAGTCAAAATACAATGGGCCTCATTCTATTATCGGCCGTAGGAGATGCGGGGCCGCAAGGACCGGCCGCAAGCTATTCGGCTATTCTATTCCCCTCCGGCCGGGGATTCCGGCAGGCTTGCGGCCGGCGCCTTGCTATCCCTTGCGGCCGCTCGCGCCGAAGGAAAGCCTTTGATCTAAAACGGCCGCAGGAGTTTCGGCCGCAAGAAAAGCCTGGTTGCTATTCTATTACTCCGGGAACCCTCTCTGCAAGGCTAAAAGCGAGCCGCAGCTTACTTGCAGGAAAAAGGTCCCGCTAGCACCAATTAAGCACATTATAAAGCCAAAATAAAGCCATCCTGCACTCTGAGGAGACTATAAAGTGATTGTAGGGGTTAGCAAAAATAGCACAACATTCCCCTACACTCAAATCCATAAAAAAAATATTTTTTAATTTATGTCAAAAATCCATGTAAAAAGTCCCGAGGGCTTGGAGCACCTCAGACCCGCCCACGCTGCGGCCGGAAAATAAACAGTTAATGTAAACTCGGATTTGGGCTGATGTGCAAGCTTGAGAGTGGGTTACTATTAATCCTCATGTCCCCCAATATGATCCCTAGCATTTACAGAGCTGTACAGTGCCGTCTTGAATTTATTTTTGCGTTTTAAGTTTTCTGAGCTTACGGCCGGTTGCAAGATATACGGCCGGCCGTAAGGGGAGATCCTTGCGGGGCCGTATAATTGAATTGCAAGATTACGGAACCCCCGCAAGGAATCGCAGCCTTGCGGACGTTTTACGGCCGATAATAGAATGAGGCCCAATATATATAAAAAATAAATAGGCCCACGCTTATAAATGTAATAAATAAATAGTATTTCAGAACGTGATTATTTTTGGGGGTTGACCTCTATTTGCTATGGTAACCTAAGGTGTTATTAGTATATATTGCAAAAAAACAAAAAAAGAAGAAAAGAAAAAAGAAACACGTATTTGGGTGTTTATTTTCACAATCACCACAAACTAAACTTAAAAAACATACTCTTACTTTATTGAAATTCTTCATTTAAAATTTGATAATTCCTTAAAATATGCAATCATTTAAAATTCTGAACTATTTATTACTCAGTAACTGGACATCAGTCCAATATGTCTTTTTAATTGTTAATTATTTCTCAGCTTCTTTGTTTCTTCTTTTTTTCTTATATAATTTGCACTTATTGATTTGATTTATTTACTTCTGCTATATTATAGCTGTCTATGGTTTGCAGCTTTTTTTTTCATCTTACTGCCACATTTATTTAGTTCTTTGATTTTCTTTAAGTTGTTTCTTGTGGCTGTTACTTATTTTCTCTTTTTTTCGATATTTTAGTTATACAACTAATTACAAATATGTAGCTTATTGTATCCTCTCTTGGGCCTCATTCTATTGATGGCCGTAGGAGCTACGTGGCCGCAAGGGATGGCGGGAAGCTACTTAGCTATTCTATTTCCTTGCAGCAGAGGGCTCCGGCCGGCTTGCGGACACAGCTTACTGCAGGGAAAGCCTTTGATCCCACGCGGCCTCAAGAGATTCGGCCGCATGGAGGTACCCGACCCTATTCAAATGCTCCGGCCACCCCTCCGCCAAGCCCACAAAACGGCCCAAAATGGTTGCAGCTTATTTCCATCCTGGAGCCGTTGTAAGGGCTGTGAAGCCCTTGCAGCTGCTCCAATTAAGACCCCTGCTGGCTGCAGGGGACCCGATCGTGACCCAATCGGGACTACAGTGTTCCTGCATCCCCCCTATAATGCCTGTCCCAAAATAGACCCCTGCAGGGTGCACACATTAACCCTATAACGCAGGGGTCTGATCAAGACCCCTGCAGTGTCCTAACATTAACCCTATAATGCAGGAGTCTGAACGTGACGCCTGCAGGGTGCACACATTAACCCTATTATGCAGGAGCCCCATTGGGACCTCTGCAATGTGCACACATTAAACTTTGCTGCAGGGGTCCGATCGAGACCCCTGCAGGCTTCCCACATTAACCCCTTGCTGACCGATCGCGACCTCCGCAGCATCTACTGGATTTCAAATTTCCCGCTGCAGGCTTGTATTTAAAATTCAAGCCCGGGGGAATTGCAGGGTTAGTATTTTACCGCCGCGGTTCCTTAAACGTCCCGTGACACGCGAATGGTTACCCGCAAGCTGCAGGGGGTACTATAAGTACCCCCCTGGCACTTAAAATTAACTCTATCACTCATGGGGGTCTAGATACACCACAATGAGACTAAAATTAACCCCCTCAGTCCAAGAGGGGTCTATATAGACCCCTTTAGGACACTATTAACCCCTAGGTTAACCCTACAAGTGCCATGAGGGTCCTCCAGGACCCTCATGACAAAGTCTAAGCCTACACTACACTATTAACTCTAACTAAACCCCATTAACCCCTTAACCCTAACTATACCCCATTAACCCATACTAAACCATATTTTAACCCTAACTGGGCCTATTTAACCATAACTGTACCTATTTAAACCTAACTGTTCTTATTTAACCCCTCTATACCTATTTAACCCTAACTGGGCCTATCTAACCCTAACTGGGCATATTGAAGCCTAACTGGACCTATCTAACACAAACTGGTCCTAATTCACCCTAACTGTACCTATTTAAACCTAACTGTACCTATTTAAACCTAATTTGACCTATTTAACCCTAACCAGGCCTATCTAACCCTAACTGGGCCTATTTCACACTAATTGTACCTATTTAACCTGAATTGGGCCTATCTAACCCAAATTGGGCCTATTTAACCCTAACTGGACCTATTGAGACCTAACTGGACCTATTTAACCCCTCTAGACCTATTTAACCCTAACTGGGCTTATCTAACCCTAACTGGGCCTATTTAACCCTAACTGGACCTAATAAGCTTACTGGGCCTATTTAACCCCATCACTTATGGGGGTCTTTACAGACCCCCCCAAGGCTCCATCTAACCCATGACTTATGGGGGTCATACAGACCCCCAAAAGCCTCCCTCTAACCCCTTCACTTATGGGGGTCCATACAAACCTCCGTAAGCCTCTCTTTAATCCAATCAGTCCCATAAGGGTCTATGAAGACTCTCATGGGATAACTAGAACCCTAATATTAACTCCATAAGATCCATGAGGGTCCTCCTACCTACCCCCTATTAACCCCCCACCCCACTAATTACACAAAATAAAAAAGCTAAGTTACAAAAAATAAAAAGAAATTACAACCCCCTCTACAAAAAAATAAAAAAGAACATTACAACCCCCACTACAAAAAATTAAAAAGAACATTTCAATCCCACCCCAATACAAAAAATAAAAAAAGAACATTACAACCCCGCACTACAAAAAAACGAATTACACATCTGCAAAGAAAATACATACACATATAACATTACAGTACATCAATATTTACATTACAAATATATACTACTAGCGACTTGCCCATCAAAAAACGAGGGTCAATAAAATATGAAGCCATGGCAATGCTGTTTGGCACACAATGTTAAGCTTTTTATACTCTAAGGACCTTTGGTGCTCATTGCGAGCCTAGTGCTGATCGCCTCAATGCGAGCATCTTCTCGCGTGTCCTTTGGCTCCTCTCTATATTTTTTTAAATACTAGTTAATTAATGAATGAATTGAATAATAAATTAATATAGTTTACCTTTTTCGAATTAATATATGTAACAATCAATAGGCTGAAGAGGTAACTATCTCCTTTTATTGTCCTGCAGCATATAAAGTCCGGTTGGACTATTGCTGGCCTGAGGAGATAGTGTTATGAATGTCCCAACTGTGCTTTAGAAATAGGCTGTGTGTGCAAGTGTAAAGCACTACTTTAAAATGCGTAATGTTGTTAGTGGTAAGTTAGGATTGTAAAATAGCGTAGTTTGTCTATGTGGTACGCGGTTCGCAAGCATTTGCAGTCCTTTGTAATAGTGTATTTTGTAGCTCATACGTTCCTGGGTGAAAGTGGTAAGCGGTTGGCGGTGTTTTGCGTGGTCCAGGGTCGTGAAGCACGTTTTAATTTTTCTTGGCCGCCGTTTTTTTTTCTTGCTTAGCCGATTTTCAAGTGCCGAAACTTCCAAAATCGACTTAAATTTGCTTTCCACCTCACTCCAAGACATCGTGGCTGTTCCCCCGTACTGTGTGTGATGTTTTTGTGCTATTTCATGTGTTTCATGTTTTTGCTTTGCATGGTTCTGACGTTAAGTCCCGCGTCTCGTATTTTTTTTTCTAAGTCCTGCGTTTGTCAAGTGTTTGCAGCCTAAGGCGATCCCGCGTTTCCTAAGTGTTTGGAGGCTAAGTCCCGCGTGTTTCATTGCCTCCACTGCTCGCCTCAAGTTCCTGGGTGAAAGTGGTACGCCTCGTTTTCATATTTTTTTAGCGCCATTATATTTCTCCCTTAGCCGACTTTCGACTGGCGAAACTCTGGAAAATCGACTTAAATTCGCGTTCCACCTCACTCCCAGACGTCCTGGCTGTTCCCCCTGCTGTGTGTGATGTTTTTGTTGTGTATTTTTTTTTTTTTTTGTGTGTGTTTCGTGTTTTTTCTTTTGTGCAGTTCAGCCATTAATTTCGAGGCTCGCAGGCAATGAGCGCCTTCGGTCCTCATCGCCCAAGTGCTGTGAGTTTTAGTGCCTTAACGGCTCATCGCCTAATTGCTCCAATTTAACGGCTCCCTTCGCTTTGCGAGGCTCACATCGCCTCTGTCGTATGCATCACACAAAGCGTGATGACGTCTCATAGTTCGACAATCATAATATGTGATTAGCCCCCTAACTACAATACATTTCCCACTATCTACATTACTTATCACCCTGACTACAAAATATTACCCCCAGTGATCACAACACCGTCTCATTTGAGATTGAAAAAACATAACTGTAAGGGGCTAACGAAAACTCTTAATTTTAAGACTGGGACAGAGAACTGGCAGGTAAAAATACTGAACATTAACGGACAACGTTCAAATCCTTACTGAATAAACATACTTTTTACCATATACCATGTGGAAATAAAAGTAGGAGTAAATCACAACCCATGTGGCTTAACAATAAATTAAAGATGAAGATGAGGAGTAAATAGCAAGCACTTAAATTAAACAAAAAAGATGGGACAGACACTGCTTTATGTAAGTACAAGGAAATCAAAAAGGCTTGCAAAAGCGCGATTAGACTGGCTAAAATCGAAAGTGAAAAGTTAGTTGCAAAAAAGAGTAAGACTAACCCTAAAATATTTTTAAAATATATTAATGGGAAGCAGGCGAGGAAGGAAGCTATAGGAACATTACAATGTGACACAGGCCATCTGATAATTAGTGACCAGGAAAAGGTAGATGAGCTAAATAGGTTCTTTTCTTCGGTATACACAAGGGAGGTACCAGTGGTAGGGACACGGCAACATAATGGGGCTACACTACCGTTGCCAAATAACTGGTTAACACAGGAAGTAATCCAAAAGAGGTTGGAAAAAATAAATGTTAATAAAGCCCCGGGTCCTGATGGAATAAATCCACGGGTACTGAGGGAACTGGTTTCTTTAATAGCAAAACCATTATATTTAATTTTTCAAGATTCACTCAACACATGGTCTCTACCAGATGACTGGAGGTAAGCAGATGTTATACCTATATTTAAAAAGGGAGCAAGAGCAAATCTGGGAAATTATAAACCAGTGAGCCTCACTTCTTTAGTGGGGAAGCTTTTAGAAGGGTTAATAAGGGATAATATACAAGAATATGTCTATTCAAACAGGATTATAAGTAGGAGCCAACATGGATTTATGAAAGACACGTCATGTCAAACAAACCTAATTAGTTTCTATGAGAAACTTATTAGGAACTTGGATCAAGGCAACTCAGTGGATGTAGTCTAGATACAGTGCCACATGGGAGACTATTGAGCAAACTAAGGGATACAGGAATTGCCATGAATATTTGCTTATGGATTGAGAGCTGGCTAAAAGGCAGGAAGCAGAGGGTTGTGGTAAATGAAACATACTTGGATTGGACTAATGTGGTAAGTGGGTGCCTCAGGGTTCAGTATTAGGTCCCCTACTTTTTAACATGGAATTGGAAGTGGAATTGGAGTGTGGTGTCTCCATTTTTGCTGATGACACAAAGTTGTGCTAGGTAATTAAATCAGAAAATTATGTACTTTCCCTCCAAAGGGATTTGCATAAATTAGAGGAATGGGCATCTAAATGGCAGATGATGTTTAATATGAATAAATGTAAAGTCATGCACCTGGGAAGGAAAAATAGCCATGCAATTTATAATCTTAAAGGAGCAAATCTAGGGGTATCAGATATTGAAAGGGATTTGGGAGTGCTTGTGGACAACCGCATAGGGCTCAATGCCAAGCAGCATCTGCAAAGGCAAGTAAAATATTAGCATATATTAAGAAGGGTATAGAAGCAAAGGAAGCAAATATAATTCTGCCACTATACAAATCTCTAGTACGCCCTCATTTGGAATATGGAGTAAAATTTTGGGCACCAAAAACTAATAAGGGGAATGGAGGGGCTAAGTTATGAAGAAAGACTAACCAAATTAAACATATTTATTCTAGAAAAAAGGCGTCTAAGAGGGAATATGATTACCTTATATAAATACATCCACGGTCAATACAAGGCTTTGTCAAGGGAACTTTTTGTTCCAAGAGGTTTTCAACTGACAAGTGGACATCCCTTGAGATTATAAGTAAAAAGATTTCAATTTAAAGAAATAAAAGGGTTCTTCATAGTAAGGGTGGTTAATCTGTGGAGTTCTCCAAAGGAGGTGGTGACAGCGGATTTGATAGATAACTTTAAAAAGGGATTGGTTATAATTTTAAATATAAAGGGCATTAAGGGCTATCCTGGATAAATAGAGAGGAAGTATTGATCCAGGGTTGAATCTGATCGCTAGTATCTGGGGTGAGGAAGGAATTTTATATTTTTTCCTGTTGAGAAAATTGGCAAAGTTTCACTGGGGTTATTTTCTGTTTGCCTTCCTCTGGATCAATTAACAATAAATCAGTGTATTGCAGATCAGAGGAGATCTAAAAAGTCTTTTTTCAACCTAAATTACTACGTAACTATGTAACACAAATGTAATATTTATTTACTGTACTCTGTACTGTGGAGGGCATCACTCACTCTTTTGCCCACCATAAGTTTGATTATGTTTTGTCTCACTCATACTCTCATTGTAAGCTAATTTATGTTGTCTATCTCTCCCTCTCTCTATATATTTTTTATCCCTTCCCTAAGGATAGAAATAACGATGAGGTAACCTTCCCTTGGCTCAGCCTAGTCCCTAAGAGCCCATGGAGGATAGGGTGAGCCATCGACCAACAGCCGCTGCATCCTTCTACCCTCATGGTACATTACACTACACCTATTGAAGCCCTTATCTTTATCATCCCCTCTTAGGGCACCCTCAGAACTCCACTGTCCCTATCCAGAGAAAGGCAACATGAGTATACTCAATTCTGATCTCTTGAAGTTTGAAGCTTAGTGAATATAGACTTTGAAGGCAATTATTTTCAATCCACAACACACATATAATACACAAATTTAATTAAATTCAGGATAGCAGAGGTTTTCCTTTTCGCGCCTCACCTTAATTACAGGAGCCCTCCAACCATCTGAATAAAACCGTGCCATTTGTGCATACAGCAGTCACACACTAATTTATTTCAGGTAGTTCTGTGCATGGATAACAGTAGATAAACACACTTTCATATGTGGTGATGAGAGTAGTCTGTTGATTATGTATATGACTTTGTTATGGAACCTATGTAATGTGTCATCATCAGGAAACCTCAAACTGAGATCCTGCACCAGATTACACACCACATGCCTCTACATTACAGGAAAACAATAGAACACACACAATACTCAGAAATATGAAGAGCTAATGCAGCATGACACCTCCCTCCAGTAGTATTGCATGTGTGCAATAATGTATATATCTGTTTAATATATTTGGTGTGGCTCAACACAACAAAATGATACTGAGCCAAAGTTATACTCATACTGTGGCGTAATTACACAATTAAAAGTAATGAAAAAATGGAGGGCCCTGTTTTCAGCTTAGAATCTTTGTTGAAATTGCTTTTTTTCAAAGCACCCTACAAGATTGGAAAGTCGCTACTTACAATCTAAAGAGAATGGAAGATGGAGAAACCTGGAGAAGAAAAGGACAGGAATAGCAAGGGTCAGGAAGTATGTGAAAGTTTGCTTAGGTGGGAAGGTAAGAACATTTGGAAAGGTTTTTCATTTACTGGTAGAGGGAAGGGGTCTCATAGAGAGTCATTAGAGGTAACTGGCTATAGTGAGTAATATGTTATCTGCCCCTAGTGGTCAGATAATATAGCCTACAAGTGGCAATCAGGGATTAGCTTTACAGACTGGTGAAGGTTACATTTAGACATAGACAATTAAAAAGCTGCATACAGACAGACACAAGAATCACACTGTGTCACAATGATACAGTAACAGTGAAAAGTAGCACAATAACACAGTAACATAGGGATAAGATAATAATCACAGGGACACAATGCAATGACAGAATCATTTGGTTATAGAGTGTCACAGTCACAAAAAAAGAACAATGGCACAATGACAATGACACAGTACCACAGTTTCAGGATCACTCAGTAACACAAGTACAAAGGCACAACGTGCCACAAAAACAGTCATGTAAATATTACTGTTTGTGCCACTATACATATCATACAACACAGTTACAGTCACACAGTGACAGAATTATAGTTATAGAGTCTCAGTGTTACAGTCACATAATGTATTATCATAAATATAGAAGTATAGAAACAGATTTGATAGCAGATATGAACCAAAAGGGCCATATAATATGTCCTTTCTATCTACCTAAAATATTGGCCGGCGCGGAAGCAGACCAGGCACGCCGGGTCTGACGTAGCACTGCGTGACCCGGCGGAGCCTGGGCGATGCTGATTGGCTGGGAGGAGGAGGAGGGACTTAAGCACGTTTCGCGGGCTTCCTCCTCAGTCCTCGCTGGCCATTGAGCTGATTCCCTCCCTCCCTCCCCTTAAATGGTGGTGATATAGGAAGGTAGCAGATAAGGAAGTAGGTTACGCCTAGAGGGCAAGACTGGTTTGAGCAAAGGAAGCTTAAGCTATATTTAAAAAAAAAAGGAGGGGGTGGAAAAGAGTTGAAGGGTTAGGATTCTGTGAATTCTAAGTTAGGATGCAAATAGGAATGTCTTTGGTTGGCGGGAGGTGAGGCACCCGGCCCACAAGCTTAAGTGGCCGTTGCCCTGCCTCATGGGCGTGCTTAGGAAAGCACTGGGAGGCTCTGGGCGCGGGCCCAGGGCGTGAGGTTACTGACCGGGCCGGGCTCTTCCTCCGGGATGTTATTTGAGCTGTGATTTAACAATGTTAATTATGTTAATTGGTTATTGGTTTATGGTTGCTTTAATAAAGCTGTGGCCAATAATTTTCCCAAGATATACTGTCAGTGTGTTTATTTATTCTAAAGCCCATTGGATCTTGCCAGGGTCATGGCTTAATTTAGCCTTGTGCTTAAATTACTTAACTGACTCTATGACAGGCTGTTCATCCTCTTATCTACTTAGAGAAGGGCCAAGCATAAAAGTTACAAAAAGAGAGAATGATAGAAGGAAACAGGGAGTGCTGGACCTGGAAAAAGGAAATGCAGAGAAGGGGAAAGAGAGCACAGAGATGGGACAAGGAAGAGAAATAATGTTTAGAGAGAGGCAATGAGGCATAACACAGGAAATCAATGTAATAGAGCTAGTGAGTGTACTTCATAGTAAGGACAGTCTCATTGTGGAGTTTAGCACCCTAGATTTAGTAGTTATGGACATGGAAAAAAACTGCATTAAAAAATTATGTTTTAAACATTCCAAAAATATTTTTTGCATTAACAAAAAATATTAGCCTTGTTAACTTCATTGAAACTAACAGGAAAAGCAGAGAGCCCCCAAGGGCAGATAAACTTTAAAAAAAATGGTGCTCTAAAACCTTAATTTGAAAAAGAAACACAGTGATACATTATCAAATACCTTCTTTCAAATGCAGCAAAGAAATACATATTTCCGTGTCTCTTTAAAATTAAATGTTAGATTCTTGGTATTCACATTTATGAAAAATTTCCAAAGCAAATGTATGACATTAATACAGAAATAATTCAATCAGTGTTTAGAGTTCGGGAGGGATTTATATTCCACTGTAATTGATTCAACTAATAAATATATTACTTGTATTTTTGTTTTCTTAATCTGTGTTCACACAAGCAAACCTGGATCAGGAGAAAAAGAAAACGGTTGAAAGTTTGGCGGGGTTTAATGCTGGATGAAAACAAATAGGCAAGCTTTTTTAAGCAAACAAATTAAGTTTACAACAATACAAAATAGAATGCTTTTATGCAAAGCTCATAAAATATATACAGTAACCCTCCTAGGTAGTTTCTAGTAGAAGCTGAAATTCAGTGTAGGTTGCAAAATGCTTAAATGCAGTGTATTCACAATAACTAAGCGAAAATATTGATTTTAAAATAATATTCTATTATTTGTGACTTAGAATTTGCAGATGTTGATGTAAATGGATATTTTCTGTATGGTAGCTGATACAGCAGTGTGGGACTGACAAACAAGGGACATATGCAGAGCACCTCAAGCACCTGAATAGTACCAGACTTGGTAACTTCTTTCAACTTTCACTAGAGGGTAACTCTAAGTTACACTCCCTTCACAGACAGAACTAGGTTAGATTATTCAGAAATGTTTACTAAACAGTTTCCTTTGATCAGAAGGACAGATCTTACCTTGCATCTCATAGCTGATACCTGGCAGGCCATCCATGATTAGAGTTGCGTGTGACTGTCACAGCCAGTGTGTCTGAGGTGGGTGTTTAACTAGTACAGGAAGGCAAAGAAACCCCAGCCATGTCTCCACCTATCACACATAAAGTAACCTGCAGTAAGGAAGCCTTGTACAGATGTTGCCAGTTTGATGGTGTGCCAAAAATACTAAGGCAGTATCCCTGCAATGTGTGAGCAATAGTATCACTGACACACCCTCCAATGTAACATCTCTGATATTTGTATTCTGAGTTTATTAGCACCATTTAGTAATAGTGACACAAGTTGCATGGCTTTGAGCTTACACCATTTTAATGCAAACAGCGTGGGACCAATGGAAAGATTCTGACAACCAGAAGCTTCAAACACACTTAACCTATGACTCATCTTCCTGACAATCTATGGGTATCTCATATTCCCCTGAAACTATTACTTTTGTTATCTAGCAGTAATCTGTTCTCCCCTTCAGGATCTCTTCCTTGTTGTGGTGAAGAGGCTTGTGTACTTCAATGTAGCCGTTACCTATTTTATTATTTTTATTATTATTAACTTTTATTTGTAATGCGCCGACATATTACGTAACTCTGTGCAGGGAAAGAAAACGGGAAAATACAATATTAACAATTGAAAAAAATGGAGGGCCCTCTTTTCAGCTTAGAATCTTTGTAGAAATTGCTTTTTCCCAAAGCACACTACAAGATTGGAAACTTACAGGAATAGCAAGGGTCAAGAAGTAGGTGAAAGTTTGCTTAGGTGGGAAGGTGGGAACATTTGGAAAGGTTTTTCATTTACTGGTAGAGGGAAGGGGTCTCATAGAGAGTCATTTGAGGTGACTGGCTATAGTGAGTAAAATGTTATCTGCCCCTAGTGATCAGATAATATAGCCTACAAGTGGCAATCAGGGATTAGCTTTACAGACTGGTGAAGGTTACATTTTAGACATAGCAGATGGGCAAAATTCAAACACATGGAGTATGAACAAAGTTAACAGCCCTGGGGCTGAGCATGGCAGATGATAGGTGGACTGAGTGAGTGATCAGGGTTAGGAGATATATTTCCAGCAGAAAGCAAAATAAGCAGGGAGAGGAGATGAGAGCTTTAGAACATTAATTAAATAGTGATTGGAGGAAGGAGAGGAGCTTGTGGGAGCAGAAGGGAGGAAGGGAGGAAAGCAGGGAAGGTGAGATGTTAAAGGTGTTGTGGCCAAAATGTGTAGAAAATGAAGAGGATAGTCTGAGGCACAGCAGGAGCTTAAGATGAAGAAGAAAGTAAAAGTGAACACAGTTGCAAGATAGTAATCTAAGAGGAATAAATATTAATAATAATCATGTGTGATTGATTGGTCAGGGGCAAGTAGTTTGAGTGATTGAATAAATTAAAAATAACCAGGGGTGAGTGGGAAAAGGGCAGGAAGGGAATTGCTGGTCTGTGATGAAAAGATAGATGAGACTAAGAGGCAGCTGAAATAGACAAAAATGTGTAAATTAGGTGGGGGGATGCAGGATAATCAGGCAAAAGAAGTCACAACAAAAGGAAGTTGTGCTGAGTTTTCAGCAGTCCCTCTGATCTCGCCTGTTCTGTAGCGGTCAGATCTCCAGGTACCTTCTGGTTTCCTTCCTCCACATTATAGGGGTATAGCCAATAGTCCATTTTCTCTTGCAGTGTATCCTCTGGTAGCTCAGCCGGGGAAGCATGGGGTAGCTCCAAGTACTTCAGCCAGGTCCCACCTTGGCCCACCTCCATGTTTCATGTAGAATTTTCTGACTTTATTTCTTTATGGAACAACGGTTTGAGCAATTTGTCCTCTTCTGTCCCTGGGTCTATTTCCACGTCCTTTTGGTCGTTGTACCAATAGGATTTCAAGCGTCTTGCAGCTCCCAGGCCACTCTTTGGATCACCCTGCAACACATCAGTAAGCTTTTCCATCAGCCCAAGAGTGTAGAAGGAAGGCCATTGGGAGGCAGGAGTTGGAAGCATTAGGTCCACATAACCATGTTACAAGTCAAGCTCCAACCACACCAGGTCCTCAAGCCATTCTGCTAGCTTCTCACCCGACTGGAGCCCAAGGGAAACCATTCGCTGATTTAGAATAGCTGTCCACCTATCCTCGTCTGTGGCAATCCGTTGCCCCTCCAGCATACTGGTGATGAGGCTCCTTTTCTCCCTGATCACCACTGCTCTGCAGGCCTCCATGTGGTCCCTGATCCCCTCTATCCAGGGCTGGCCCTCCTTGGACTTGGACTTTTATTCCCACATGGTACATGCCGATGTGTATGTATATTTAGTAAGGATTTAAATGTTGTCCATTTATGTTCAGTGTTTTTACCTACCAGCTCTCTGTCCCAGTCTATACTTTGTACTGCTGCCCTTAGACAGTTAAAATCTGCCCTTTTAAAATTAAGAGTTTTTGTTGGCCCCCCTAAAGTTTTGTTTTTTTAATTCAATCTCAAATGAGACTGTGTTGTGAGCACTGTTTCCCAAAGGTTGCCCTATTCCAACATTTGATACTATATCAATATTATTTGTGATGACTAAACTGAGATAGCTTTATTTCTAGTAGGCTCTTGTACAACCTGGGCCAGATAATGATCCCTGAGTGTACTCAAGAACCTGCTCCTCTTAGATGAACTGCTGGTCTCATTTATCCACTTTATTTCAGGGTAATTAAAATCTCCCATTATTAGAACTTGCCAATGCTTAGCTGCATTTTACACCTGTAACAATAATTGTATTTCCTCACTTTCAGCTATATTTGTGGGTTTATAGCATACTCCTTCTAATATTCTTTTGGAATTTGCTGCTCCGCTATTTAACTCTACCCACAAACATTCACCTTTATCACTAGGTCCACCATAAATATCTTCTCTGACTATAGGCTTAAATTCAGGTTTCACATACAGACAAATCCCTCCTCCTCGTTTACCATTGCCTCTATCTTTCCTAAATAGGTTATAACCATCCAGATTAACAGTCCAGTCATGAGATTCATGCCACCACATTTCGGTAATGCCTATTAAATCCCATTTTTCATTAATTGCTAATAATTCTAACTCTCCCATTTTTCCTGGCAAGCTTCTGGCATTAGCAAGCATACACCTTATGTTATGAGTCTGTAGTTCTGAAGGGCCTGCCACTGTACTTGAATTACTTAGTACTACCTCCCTATTGACTATACTACCCCTCCCCCCATCTCCTCCCCTATGAGTTGTTAATTCATCCCTTATACCCTCTACACTTTCTACGCCATTACTTATATCTAGTCCCTCCCCCCCCACCTACTAGTTTAAAAACTCCTCCAGCCTTTCTACCATCCTATCCCCTAGTACAAAAGCTCCCTCATCATTAAGGTGCGATCCATCCCTACTGTAGAGATTGTACCGAAGTGAGAAGTCAGCCCAGTGCTCTAAAAACCCAAACTCCTCCTTAGTGCACCACATCTTTAGCCACGCATTAACCTCCCTAAGCTCCTTCTGCCTCTCTGGGCTAGCACGTGGCACTGGTAGTATCTCAGAAAATACTACCTTGGAGGTCCTTGCCTTCAGCTTATTACCTAGTTCTCTAAAATCATTCTTTAGGACACTCCATCTTCCACTAACTTTGTCATTGGTACCAATATGTACCAAGACCGCCGGTTAATTTCTAGCCCCTCCCAATAAGTTGTCTACCCGATCCACAACATGACGAACCCGAGCACCCGCGAGACAGCAAACTGTTCGATTGCTGGGATCTGGGTGACAAATCACCCTGTCTACCTTCCTAATAATAGAGTCCCCTACAAACAAAACTTGTCTGTTGCTCTGCCTATTCTGCCCACCCTCTCCTCCAGTAGAGCTGTTCTCCCGGCTGTTAGAGGGAACAGTTCTATCTGGCATTGCCATTCCTGAATGGACTTCCCCAACAGTTTCACTCAATCTGGCAAATCTGTTGGTGTTTGCCAACTCAAAACTGGCCTGCCTCCTCCTGTCCCCCCTGCTTCTCCTTCTAACTGTAACCCAGCTACCTCCCTGGACATTCTCACTAGCCCCAGCTTTTCTCTCCATGCTAGGCCCAACTAAACTGTGCTCAGTGAGCACCAACCCCCTTTCCAGTGGAGCAATATCACTAAGTGCTGCAATTCTCCGCTCCAGATCTCCAATTCTAGCTTCCAGAGAGGCAACATGCTCACACCTCTCACAGAGGTATGGACCCTGGATCATCTGTTCCAGTATTGCATACATATGACAGGATGTACACTGAGGGAGGTTGCCACTGGACTGACTCATAATTATTGTCTACAAAATTTCAGTGGGAAAAATAAAGAATATAAAATAATATATTTGTATAAAGTTTTCCTCCTTTGCACTATAAATCTGCCCTCTCTTTTCTTTGAAGTCCCTCCTTTTATTTAAACTCCTAACTTTTACTAGAATTGTACTTGATACTGAAAATGTTCCGAAGCTCACAAGTTCGCCCCTTCTCCTGTTTATATTAACTTCTGCCTTTACTTGTAAGGTAAATCCACTTGTAAACAGGCCCCCAAACAGCTCACAAACCTTTTATACTAGTTAAACAGTCAAGCCACACCCCTCTCACCTGGGCACAATTAGTGCACTCTGCAATTTATCAGCCTTTACCTGTAAAGGAAAATCCACTTGTAAACCAATATTTGTATGAGAAAAGGCTAACGGAACACATTCAGTAGAGAAAAGACTGACCCTAACCACTTCCTACTCAGTAGGGGAGAAAAAGCTTATACTCTGCTCCACAAAATTACATGGACTTGGGTAGCAACCTGCTTATCTGGCAAGGTGTCTTCCTGGGAAGCAGAAAAAATAACAAACCTACTTATAGAGTTCGAATTTTGCTCAACCCCATGTAGAGAGATTGAAGAGAGCAGGGTGCGGCCAAAACACATGATTGCAAAACAAACTTGATAAAGTTGCTCTGTGAAGGGCGTAATGCCTATAATAAAGAATCCCAGAAGAGCACCACTACCATCTAGTGGCCAAAGTACACGGTTGCAACTCTAGAAACTTTAAACAGAACGTCTAGCTATTGACTTTAATATAGAGAGGCCAGTATGAACAACCTTAACTATTGACAGCTCACCCTCAACCTGGTGTGCTACTCAACCCAACTTAGATAAAGGACTTTTTCAAACACAGACTGGGAAACAGACACAAAACTACATGACTGCTACAGCAATTCACCCAATTTCTCTAACAATTAAATAACAAAAATTACAAAACTATAGGAAGTTTACTGAATGTCTGGGCAAACCTGAAATACCCTATCTGAGATTATTGGATGTCTCAAATATACTTTTTGTCTCTACCAACAACACTGTAACTGATTTACAAGTTCAAATCTGCTTTACCTATTGTCAACACTCTATCAATAGTTAGAGCTATAATCATAATGACTGAATAATATAATTTGTGTACCTGAAATTACCTGGCCTAACTGTTTATTATGACTCAGACGAGGGCCTATTGGATATGATCACTTTCTAAAAGCTGAAAGACGGTTTACTTTTGGTCTTCCTGTTTGACAACCTAGCCAGTGCTTTTCCGCATCTTTCTTCCACTTTGCTGTGCTTAATAAGCTCTGGCTTCTGATACAAAATGGGGAAAGAAAAAAGAAAAAAATCAACAATCCAGAGGAATTAAGGACCACTTTCTATCTCAAGCACCTCCACCTACTCCATCTTATCAGCCAGACCCTACCTCTACTCACAGTTCAGATGCAGAAGATACTTCCACATGTTGACAATCTTCTGACAGGCAGGTGATTGATCAGCAGTCTTCGCAAATTTTCACTCTTGAAGCCAAACTGGAGGATCTAGACAACTGCTCGAGACGGTATAATGTCCATCTCCGCGGCATCTCTAAAGCGGTAACTAACCTTATGCCATACCTACAAACACCTATTCATTCTATTTTATCATTGTCATCTTGGGAAATTAAGAGAGCTTATAGAGCCTTGGGAGGTCCTCCGAACTCAGATCACCTCGAAGGATGTTCTAGTCCTCTTTCTTCGCCAAGACTCTAGAAATCTTCTCCTACAAGAGGCCAGAAAATCCTCATCCATTGTGGGCCCTGACGGCTCTACTTTACAGATGTATGCGGATCTAGCACCATCTACGCTATGGGAGCGTAAACTCATGAAGCCCGCTATTGCAATCCTTATCCACAACAAAATCAAGTTCAGATCGGGATTCCCATTGAGCCTCTCATTCCAAGTTGGTTGAACCTTTTATACAGCTTACTTCCTGGAGGAGTGTATGTCATTCCTGGCCCACCTTCAACTAGCTCCAGATCCTGGCTCTTCGGAATCTTCAAACGTACCTGACCCTGGCTGTACATAACCTTCAAACATGCTGCCCTTTCAACATCCAACCATGCAATAGCTAACTGCTCCGAAACCCAAACGCCTTCGGAAATCCCCACAGATAGAGGCCAACCCAAACCGTACCACGCTCTTCTCTAAACCCTTGCTTGACAATCCTAGTAACCCATTGATATGCTCCTCACCCACAAGAGTCTGAACTAGTGAACACTTTTCTTTTTACCCATCAATGACTATTTCAGACTTGCACTCCAGAGGAGTTACCTTGGGTTTTGGGCCACCTAACCGGATACTTAGATACGTCATATATCTACCCTTATTATCCTAGAATCTCCAAAGATTTTGGCTTCTTTTCTTTTTGCAACTAGGTTGATTCTAGTCTAGACCTGGCCTAGTACGTACCTCAGATTTGCTACTGTAACATGATACAGATCTTAAAAAGGATTCATTAGATATTCTAGGAAGGGCCTTACCCTTCTCTCCACCTCCCTGATACTTTATAAAACATGGTCGGGCCAATACAAATCCCTTAAAATTCAGCCAGATCTAATTTGGATCCACTAAGTATTCTGGAGAGGCCCTCGCCCACTCCCCCCCCTTTCTAGGTCCTTTTATTAAAGTCTTATTTCAGTCTACTTTTAGACCCAAATTTTTCCCTACCAGTTATTCTACAAATAAGGGCAGGGCCATGTTCATGTCTGTTGCTTTCAGTCTATTCTTGGACTCAAATTTTGCTCCTACCTCACTAGTAGTGATTCCAAGGTTGGGGAGACCCCCTTCTTGCCCTCTGCACTGTGTTTGCCTTTAATTGTTTAGTGAGGCATTACCCCCAATATATTGTTTTGTTTTTTTTCTCTTGTTTTCTTTCTACAATGTTGTTTTTCTTGATGTTTCCTCATTGATTAACATTTTATTTTTGTCTCCATTATCCTTTATGTTCTTGGTTCCTTCTCCTCTTCTGCACCTTTGGTCCCCGACTGCCTTGGGTTTTACACTCCTGTCCTGGAAATTCAGACCCAACTTCTCCTTGAGCTTTCATTACCCCCTCAGGTACAATGACTAACACCTCCTTCACCTTTCTTACACATAATGTTAAGGGATTTAACTCCCCATTTAAATGGCGTAAGGCCTTTATCTCATATAAGTCACTTTAACCCTCAGTAATTTTTATACAGGAGACCCATTCTGCTAAAGGTAAAATCCCCTCCTACTCAAATCATACCCTTATTTCACATCCTCAACAAATCCTACTAATAAGGCAGGTGTGGCTATACTGCTCCATAAAGATTTCCCCTTCACTGTGGAGAACAAAAAGATTGATCTGGAGGGCAACTACATTATATTAACTGGCTCCCTTCTAAGCACCAGAATCTCTCTCATAGCTTTATACTCTCCCACTACCGCCCCTCATAACACCCTTATCAAACTACTCGCTCACCTTAAGTCGCTAGATACAGGCAAGATCATTCTAGGGGGGGATTTCAACCTGGATCCTAATATGGATAGTTGCTCCAAGACCCAAGGGGAAAGATATTCTAATAAACTCAAAACAATTCATAGATTCAAGTACACGTTTTACTCCCTACTTATGCATGGTTCGTATTCCAGAATTGACACTTTGCTAATTGATTCATCTTTGTCGGATGGCTTAATTACCTCCGAAATACGCCCCTGCCCCTGGTCAGACCACTCGGTTGTTCATATGTCCCTAGATTTTGGCTTTACCTTCAGACCCCCTTACTCATGGAAGCTTAATGACATGCTTCTTGCTAACCAAGCTTTTAGGGATCAGATCGCCTTAGATCTCAACCATTACGTCTCAGCTAATTTGACCCCTGGCTTGGATATAGGTTCGGTTTGGGCAGCACACAAGGCCTTCATTAGGGGCTCTTGCATTAAACTTTCCGCTACCCATAAGAAGCAACAAAAAACGATCCGCTGATCCGCTAGAAGTTAAAAACTATAGATCTATATTGCTGCTAAATGGGGATGACAAAATTCTTGCTAAATTTGAGGCTGACAGGATCTCTAACTTTTTACCAACACTAATCCATAGTGACCAAGTGTGTTTCATTCCATTTAGACAGGCTATAACGTCAGGCGGATTCTGGATACCAACACCGTACTCCTCTATGCCTCCTAGCCTTAGATATGGAGAAGGCCTTTGACTCTCTAGAATCTGATCAACATCTATTATAAATCCCCCCAAGCAGTATTAAACCTCCAAGGTGAAACTAGAGCTTCCTTCACTATTCAAAGGGGGACCAGACAGGGCTGCCCTTTATCCCCTTTACTCTTTGCTCTGGCGTGTAGAACCTTTAGCTCAGGCCTTTAGATCAAATCCAGACATCAAGGGTATAAATATAGGCCACCATCACTCTGCCCTTTGACTGATCCCAGTACCTCAGTCCCTGCCCTGTTTCATTAGGATCCTTTAGCAAATTCTCCGGGCTCCATATCAATATAGACAGAACAGAGGCCCTAAATATCTCCCTGCCTCCCTCTGACTTAGCCTTCTTACAACAACACTTTAATTTTAATTTTCCTTCTAACCACCTCAAATACCTGGGTGTGAATCTCACACGCAAGACCGCAAACCTGCATAAATCCAATTATACGGCCCTCTACAAAACACTAACCTAAAAATTTACTGTCATGGGCAAAATATCCTATCTCCTGGTTAGGACGTATTCACTCTTTTAACATGAACATTCTTCCCCGCCTTATGTATTTGTTTTGCTCCCTTCCAATTGCTCTGAATTACACTGACTAAGATAGATTACAGCGCCAATTTTTTACATTTATATGGCAGAAAAAATCTCACTGCATTTCTAAATAAACTATGTTTATACACAAATTGAAAGGAGGACTTTCCTGCCCCAATCTAAAATTATATTTCAAGGCGGCACAATTGTTTTTTATTCCAATCGCACAATCCTCTACCCACCAGCCCCTCTGGATATTTATTGAAAACTTTATGATGGCCCCATACACGTGGGATTCCATCACATGGGTCCCAAACTCACTAACATGTCTTGGCAAAGTGGGCAGCCCATATATAAAGCAATCCTTATCTATTTGGTCATGGGTGGTTTGCAAATGTAATCTGATTAAAAAATATCCCACCCCTATCCCCATAATACCCAACCCTAGATTTCCTGATTCCCTTCCTGTGTCCTCTCTATTATGGTGGAAATATCATAATCTCCTGATAGTGAATTCCTGGTACAGGGATAACTATACCTTAACATTCACACAAATAAAAGAAGCATTCAATATCCCCATCCAGGAACGTTATACATTTTGTAGATTTAAATACTTCCTCTCTTTATTGGAACACACCCTATGGAAACCTTCATCAAATTGTTTTATGTCTCTCTGCCCCTCACACAAAAGGTATTTTGGAAATCATATATAATACTTTTGGTGCTCACTGAGCACAGTTTAGCTGGGCCTAGCATGGAGGGCGGAGCTGGGGCTAGTGAGGATGTCCAGGGAGGTAGCTGGGTTACAGTTACAAGGGGAAGCAGGGGCAACAGTAGGAGTTGTTGGGGATGTCCATTCAGGAGTGGCAATGCCAGATAGAGCTGTTACCTCTAACAGCCGGGAGAACAGCTCTACTGGAGGAGAGTGAGGGCAGAATAGGCAGAGCAACAGACAAGTTTTGTTTGTAGGAGACTCTATTATTAGGAAGGTAGACAGGGTGATTTGACACCCAGATGCCAGCAATCGAACAGTTTGCTGACTCCCAGGTGCTCGGGTTCGTCATGTTGTACTAGGGGATAGGATGGTAGAAAGGCTAGTTGGTGGGAGGGAGGGACTAGATATAAGTAATGGCGTAGAAAGTGTAGAGGGTATTAGGGATGAATTAACAACTCATAGGGGGGAGGGGTAGTATAGTCAATAGGGAGGTAGTACTAAGTAATTCAAGTACAGCGGCAGGCACTTTAGAACTACCGACTCATAACATAAGGTGTATGCTTGCTAATGCCAGAAGCTTGCCAGGAAAAATGGGAGAGTTAGAATTATTAGCAATTAATGAAAAATGGGATTTAATAGGTATCACTGAAACGTGGTGGGATGAATCTCATGACTGGACTCTTAATCTGGATGGTTATAACCTATTTAGGAAAGATAGAGGCAATGGTAAACGAGGAGGAGGGATTTGTCTGTATGTTAAGCCTGAATTTAAGCCTATAGTCAGAGAAGATATTTATGGTGGACCTAGTGATAAAGCTGAATGTTTGTGGGTAGACTTAAATAGCGAAGCAGCAAATTCCAAAAGAATATTAGTAGGAGTATGCTATAAACCCCCAAATATAAAATGAGAGAAAGTGAGGAAATACAATTATTGTTGCAGATTGAAAATGCAGCTAAGCATGGGCAAGTTCTAATAATGGGAGATTTTAATTACCCTGAAATAAACTGGATAAATGAGACCAGCAGTTCATCTAAGGGGAGCAGGTTCTTGAGTACACTCAGGGATCATTATCTGGCCCAGGTAATACAAGAGCCTACTAGAAATGAAGCTATCTTAGATTTACTCATCACAAATAATATTGATATAGTATCAAATGTTGGAATAGGGCAACCTTTGGGAAAAAGTGATCACAACACAGTCTCGTTTGAAATTGAATAAAAAAACAAAATTTTAAGGGGCCACGAAAACTCTTAATTTTAAAAGGGCAGATTTTAACGGTCTAAGGGCAGCAATACAAAGTATAGACTGGGACAGAGAACTGGCAGGTAAAAACACTGAACATAAATGGACAACATTTAAATCCTTACTAAATATACAAACACATCTGCATATACCGTGTGGGAATAAAAGTAAAAGGAGTAAATCCCATCCAATGTGGCTTAACAATGATTTAAAGATCAATATACAGAGTAAAAAACAGGCATTTAAATTATACAAACAAGAGGGGACAGAGACTGCCTTACAGGAATGCTTTTAATTCTCTTTCCTCCACCTCTCCCCCAAAATATATTCAGAAATGTGAGGAAGATTTAAACTGTAGCTGGGATACAGAGACCTGGCAAACCTCTTGGCAAAACTTAACCAGAGGATCTCTTTATAGTAATATTTTGGAGACCTCCATCAAAGTTCTTCATAGGAATTAAAACACCCAGGATGAACTATTTAGATGGAAACGTTCCTCTAATCCTAACTGCTTTAGAGCTTGCCGGGTCCCTGGGACCTTTTTCCACACTTGGTGGTCCTGCCCCCATGTACAACACCTTTGGAACAAAGTTTTCCATCTAGCTTCAGCTATATTTGACACACCTATCACGGCTAAAGCAGGCATAGGCCTCATGGGGCACTTTGCTCCTTCACTATCAAAATGTCAGAATAAACTCCTCCAGTACTTAATGTTGGCTACAAAGAGCCACATAGCTAGGCAATGGAAATCTCCCACTCTTACTTCAACAAGATTAATTACATTGTTGTAAATGAAAGGAGGACCTTAGGCCTCAATTCTTCCAGATCTGGAATCCCTGTATTAATCCCCCTTAGTCCACCTATAACACCTATAACATAAATCCTTCTTACTTAACAATACGCTTTTCTTGCAATTTCTCAGCTTTAAGCAAAGCCCAGGATAGATTATGCATAAGCCAGGAAACCTACCCACAGATAGCACTGTTTCAATGTTGCTGCTTCTCATCAGTGTGGGGCCAGTTCCTAGCTTGTGTAGTAGATTTTGGGGGAAGGTAATTTAACACAACAATCAATTAAAAGAAAGAAACCATCCACCGTATAGTAAATAAATAGTACATTTGTGTTCACATTTAAACATCTAAAATAACTTAAAAACTTGTTTCCAAGAAATATTAGAAAAAGAAACCTAAAAAGGGGGGGTTACAATTCACCTCAATAACTGATATCCACGAAACTATAATTATTTCCCACTTGTTAGGGTGGAATAGTACAAACAGCAACTCTAAGTAGATGAGTATTGAGGATGATATGATCCCGAACCTAAATAAGGTGTTATATTTAGGGCTTCCTAGCACAAAATGTAAACTATTTAAACCCTTACCAGAGGGAAGAACAATTCAGCATACTTGACAGGAATTCCAAGAGAAGACCCTGATGGTGGAATAAATGTAAGGCATACGAATAAGGGGACGACAGAGTAGGAGATTGATAGATGAGGTTATTGAAGCAATGAACATGAACTTGAGGAAGCTCAGAGGGTAGTGGCAGACAGATGTGTCTGATGTGCTGTGGTCCATAGCGATACAGAGAGACGGGCATGACTAAACGAAAACAAAAGTAATGGGGAAAACAATACTATATTTGAATACATTTTTACAACACTACAACGGCTAAATGCTCCTACAGGTAGACTGATTGAAGTAAAACCTAAAAAGCAGACAACAAGTTATTTTACGTGACAATACAACTAAAACTTAGGTCAAAACCACCTAACCTCTTATACCAGACTCCATTGTCTTAAACTGGCTACAAGCCCTGTGTATTTGAATTAAATAAAATGTTAACTGTTATACTAAACTTTACTAAAACTGTTGATTGCAAGCTCCACAAGTACATATATAATGTAAATTCTATATGATATATGTGTCTTTATATATATAAAGCATAACTGTGAAACCGGTTGAGTAATTGAACAATTCCACCTGTGACTACCAAAGCAGGAAACAGAACCACAGCATGTGAAGGGCTGCTGCTGCTGACCTGTGGAGATACAGACACAGAGGACAGAAGGAAGTTATCTTCCATTTGTGGACATTACTAAACCTAATGTAAGCTTTTTATATTATTTTTTTACTATGTATTAAAACTTTATTGACCATATCTCTCTCTCCCTGAGGACTGCATGCATAAAGCTGACTGCACACATAACCCTGCACAAGGAGAGCAGTGACAGTATCTGAGGGCCTGAATAACCTGACATAAATGTAAGGAGATTACCTACTTTTTAAAGAACTTTCCTCCTTTGCAAAACCTGATACCTTACAGGAGCCTCTCTTCTCCTTGTCTTTTTTTCAGCACTAAGGATAAAGAAACTGAAGTTAAGCACCAAGAATCTAAAGACACAATATATATATATATATATATATATATATATATATATATATATACATACACACACGTCATATAAATTATATATGTGCTTATGGGCATACTTACACACACATAAATACACATACAAAGGGGTGGAGAAGAATATTAAAATATCTAACACATGGGAACCTGGAAAACATTTGTAGGAGCACAACAGGCTGCTTTCTAGAAGCCTGGAAGGAGGTCCTTCATAGGGATGCAGATGCTTTATTCTATGTAAATATAGAATACAAGCTGTATCCTAGGAGCCTTCCTTCCAGGCTTGTCTGATATATACAGGGTAGTAAGGGCAACATACAAAGTACTGAGATGGCTGAGGCTCTGCACCCAGCACACTGTGCCAGGAGGAGTTGTTTTTTTCTCAATACATTTTATTCAGAAAGAGGAGAGAGAAAGAGAGATTTTAGGGAACAAAAAAGTGTGTGTGTGTGGGGGGAGGATTTGTCCTTCAACATATTAAAGTTTGTAAAAAAATAAATACAAAAAACTGTATATAAACTATATACTCACAAATGTTTTTTTGCACTAAATAGAAACCATTTTGTCAGTATCAAATTAAAAGCAAACTGTCATGACAAAACTACTAGTCTTCATTATGAAGCTGCCGTAATGTATCTATCTATCTAGATGCATGGTGCCTGGGGGAAGAGACAGACAATGTGAGAGAGAGAGAGAGAGAGTGTGCAAGTCACACAGAAAGAATTAGAGAGTCACAGAGAACAAGAAACAGAGAGAGAGAATAATAGACAGACTGTGAATACTCATCTGGTCCTGAATCTCTATCAGAATGGCTGCTATCACTGAACTAAATCTCCCAGTATGCATTGCATACTGCAATTTAGCAGTCCTAATTGCCTGGAGCAATGTCAGTGATTAGCTGGGTGATGCTGTGTGTGACAGACATTGCTTCAGATGTAGCACAGGCAGCATTGTGCCCTGATCTGTAGTACAAAGCAAGTCACCAGCAGGGGGAGATGAAATAAGGGGATAAGTCATTGTGTTTAAATGCTTGCCAAATGATTCATCAATTAAAGGGACAGCAGCAGATATACAAAAATAAAAGATTGAACATGATATAATACATTTTTATATTTATATTATTTAAATTAAACAATTAAGTTAGTGATGGGGGATTAAGTCAGTGCATTTATTCTGGGAGGTCGGTTGCCCATTTGCCCATATGCACCAATCGCCCCTGTCTAAATCAGTACTATCAAGACATTTCTGTGTTTAAACATCTTATTATAAGATATAACATATCACACAAAGTTACAAAATGTCAGAATATTGTTAGAGAGATTCAATACAAAGGTAAACCTGATAGGCTAGTTGGGAAGTAGAATTAGGTGTGGTTTAGTCTGAAGAACAATGGTGGGGAGGCAATAAGCTGACTAAACAGCATCGCCATGGGCATCATATAGAGAAATGTTTTTTTTAAATACCCCAAAGATGGTACTGGGTACCAGTGGAGTTGAATAGAAAAGATGGAGATAACTCCAAAATGTGTTGGAGAGGTTGTGAGGTTCCGGGAACCCATTCACATATTTGGTGGGTGTGTAGTTATGTACAGACACTCTGGGAACAATGCATATTGCTTTGTCAAAAATGTTAATATAATCATAATGGACCCAAAGCTGCTCATCTTTCATTTTCTGGACTCTAACATCATGTTGTCTAAAAGATTGCTAATTATTCACAGTTTACTTCTGGTAAAATGGCTTTTAGTTAAAAACTGGAAGCAGAGTATAATTCCCATGTGGAAGGATGTTAAATTAATTATGGCTAGGAATATAGAATTCAAATAACCGAATAATCAAGCCAATATTATACTGAAAAATAATTTGTTCAAGTGGCAAAACTGGGAAATTAAGAAAAAGTCTATTAATGATAGTTACATAGCTTACATAGTAATTAGGTTGAAAAAGACTTTCAGTCCATCAAGTTCAACCTTTTAAGATCTCCTCTGATCTGCAATATGCGGATTAACAATTAATTAGTTGTATAAAAAAAAAATTACCCCCTGATCCCAGACCTCAGCGACCAGACTTCTCCCTGGATCAATACTGTCTCTCTAATTATCCATGATAACCCTGAATTCCCTTTTTAATTAGAAATAAATCCAGTCCCCTTTTAAAGTTACCTATCGAATTCACTGTCACCACCTCCTCTGGTAGATAATTCCACAGATTAACCACCCTTACTGTGAAGAACCCTTTTCTTTCTTTAAGGTGGAATCTTTTTACTTCTAACCTCAAGGGAAAACACTCTTGGCACAAAAAAGCTCCCTTGACAAATCTTTATACTGACCCTGGATGTATTTATATAAGGTAATCATATCCTCCTCTTAGACGCCTTTTTTCTAGAGAAAATAAGTTTAATTTGGTTAGTCTTTCTTCATAACTTAGCCCCTCCATTCCCCTTATTAGTTTTGTTGCCCTCCTCTGTAACTTTCCCAGCTCTAAAATGTCCTTTTTATGAAGTGGTGCCCAAAATTGTACTCCATATTCCAAATGAGGGCGTACTAGAGATTTGTTTAGTGGCAGAATTATATTTACTTCCCTGGCTTCTATACACTTCTTAATACATGCTAATAGTTTATTTGCCTTTGCAGCTGCTGCTTGGCTTTAAGCACTGTTTCCAAGGTGGTTTTCCACAAGCACTCCAAAATCCCTTTCAATATCAGATACCCCTAGATTTGCTTCATTCATTTTATAGATTGCATGGTTATTTTTCCTTCCTGGATGCATAACCTTGCATTTATTCGTATTAAATCTCATCTGCCATTTAATTGCCCATTTCTCTAATCTATGCAAATCCCTTTGGAGGGAAAGTAAGTTATTTTCTGATTTAATTACCTTGCACAACTTCATGTCCTCAGCAAAAATGGAGACACTACTTTCCAATCCTACTTCTAAGTCATTAATAAATATGTTAAAAAGGAGACGACCTAATACTGAGCCCTGAGTTACCCCACTTACCACATTAGTCCAATTTGAGTATGTTCCATTTACAACAACCATGTATTTTCTGTCTTTTAGCCAGCTCTCAATCCATGTGCATATATTTACTGCAATTCCTGTATCCCTTAGTTCGAACAATAGTCTGCCATGTGCACTGTAACAAAAGCCTTTGCAAAATCTAAAAAGACTACATCCGTTGCCTTGATCCAGGTTCCTACTAACCTCCTCATAGAAATGAATTAGGTTTGTTTGGCACGACCTATCCCTCATAAATCCATGTTGGCTCATACTTATAAGGCTGTTTGAATAGTCATACTCTTGTATATTATCCCACTATTAACCCTTCTAACAGCTTTCCCACTACAGAAGTAAGGCTTACAGGTCTATAATTCGCCGGGTTTGCTCTTGCCACCTGCTTAAGTATAGGTATCACCATATATATATATATGAATAATCAAAGTATTGCTGTATATAGTGATGCCTTTTTTATTGGGCAAACATATTCATAGGTTTCATGACGAGCTTTCGAGAGCATTCCTCTCTTTGTCGAGTCAGACTCAACACTGATTATAGATTCACAAATAAAGCCCAAAATTCCAGGATTTCACAAATAATGTTCTGTTCAGCCAGCTGTGCAAGTGTGTCGGGAGGTAGTCCTACCAAGTAATTAAATTGGGGTCGTAAATAGTTTCACATCTATGGAACCATAGAGCTCGTAACCAAACTCACATACACACATATTTATTTTACAATCACATGAATGTTAAAGGTTACAAGAAATTTTTGGTAATGAGTAGTGATGTCCCGAACAGTTCGATTTTTGCAATGTTCGCGTTCGCATCGAACGGCGAACACATGCGCTTTTTCGGTCCGCCGCCTATACTTTATCATTGAGGAAACTTTGACCGTGCACCTTACAGTCAGCAGACACATTCCAGGCAATCAGCAGCATACACTCCCTTCCAGGGCCTTCTATCTGAAGGACAGCCTCCATTTTAGAATCATTCCAAAAGCTACATTCATTGAGAGAGGACATACATTCTACCTGCTGCTGATTTAATAGGGAAATAGATAGCCAGACTGTGTATTTAGCGTTCACTACACACCTGAAGGACTCATTTGATATCTGCTGCAAGGACAGCAATCCAAAAAGCCCTTTTTAGGGCTAGAACATAATTTATTTTATTTCATTATTTTTTTTCTGTGTAATCTAATTGCATATGCCTGCCTGCTAGCGTGTGTATGAGGCCTATTGCATCTACTCTGCCAACTTTTGCCAGTGCACAGTGACACTCATATCTGATGCAACTGTAGTGTACAGTGACATAAAACAACTCTTTTTTGACTGTGAAGCCTATTGCATCTACTCTGCCAACTTTTGCCAGTGCACAGTGACACTCATATCTAGTTCAACCGTAGTGTACAGTGACATAAAACAACCCTTTTTTCACTTTAATCGATTGAATATCAGTTGCCTGTCTACAGGCATGTGTGTGAAGCCTATTGCATCTACTCTGCCAACTTTTGCCAGTGCATAGTGACACTCATATCTGGTGCAACCGTAGTGTACAGTGAAATAAAAGAACCCTTTTTTTTTCTGAAATCGATTGAATATTCAGTTGCCTGCCTACAGGCGTGTGTGTGAAGCCTATTGCATCTACTCTGCCAACTTTTGCCAGTGCACAGTGACACTCATATCTAGTGCAAACCGTAGTGTACAGTGACAAAAAAAAACACTTTTTTGACCTGTGATCGATTGAATATCAGTTGCCTGCCTACAGGCGTGTGTGTGAAGCCTATTGCATCTACTCTGCCAACTTTTGCAGTGCACAGTGACACTCATATCTGGTGCAACCGTAGTGTACAGTGAAATAAAAAGAACCCTTTTTTTTTCTGCTAATCGATTTGAATATCAGTTGTCTGCCTACAGGCGTGTGTGTGAAGCCTATTGCATCTACTCTGCCAACTTTTGCCAGTGCACAGAGACACTCATATCTGGTGCAACCGTAGTGTACAGTGAAATAAAAAGAACCTTTTTATTATACTGTAAATCGATTGAATATCAGTTGCCTGCCTACAGGCGTGTGTGTGAAGCCTATTGCATCTACTCTGCCAACTTTTGCCATTGCACAGTGACACTCATATCTGGTGCAACCGTAGTGTACAGTGAAATAAAAGAACGCTTTTTGACTGTAATCGATTGAATATCAGTTGCCTTCCTAAAGGTGTGTGTGTGAGGCCTATTGCATCTACTCTGCCAACGTTTGCCAGTGCACAGTGACACTCATATCTGGTGCAACCTAGTGTACAGTGAAATAAAAGAACCCTTTTTTTTCTGTAATCGATTGAATATCAGTTGTCTGCTTACAGGTGTGTGTGTGAAGCCTAATGCATCTACTCTGCCAACTTTTGCCAGTGCACAGTGACACTCATATCTAGTGCAACCGTAGTGTACAGTGAAATAAAAGAACCCTTTTTTGGCTGTAATCGATTGAATATCAGTTGCCTGCCTACAGGCGTGTGTGTGAAGCCTATTGCATCTACTCTGCCAACTTTTGCCAGTGCACAGTGACAATCATATCTGGTGCAACCGTAGTGTACAGTGAAATAAAAGAACGCTTTTTGACTGTAATCGATTGAATATCAGTTGCCTGCCTACAGGCGTGTGTGTTCAGCCTATTGCATCAACTCTGCCAACTTTTGCCAGTGCACAGTGACACTCATATCTGGTGCAAACCGTAGTGTACAGTGAAATAAACAACCCTTTTTTTCTGTAATTCGATTGAATATCAGTTGTCTGCCTACAGGCGTGTGTGTGAAGCCTATTGCATCTACTCTGCCAACTTTTGCCAGTGCACAGTGACACTCATATCTAGTGCAACCTGTAGTGTACAGTGAATAAAAGAACCCTTTTTTGACTGTAATCGATTGAATATCAGTTGCCTGCCTACAGGCGTGTGTGTGAAGCCTATTGCATCTACTCTGCCAACCTTTGCCAGTGCACAGTGACACTCATATCTGGTGAAACCGTAGTGTACAGTGAAATAAAAAAACGCTTTTTGACTGTAATCGATTGAATATCAGTTGCCTGCCTACAGGCGTGTGTGTGAGGCCTATTGCATCTACTCTGGCTTTTGCCAGTGCACAGTGACACTCATATCTAGTGCAACCGTAGTGTACAGTGACATAAAACAAACACTTTTTGACTGTAATCGATTTGAATATCAGTTGCCTGCCTACAGGCATGTGTCGTGAAGCCCATTGCATCTACTCTGCCAACTTTTGCCAGTGCACAGCTGACACTCATATCTGGTGCAACCGTAGTGTACAGTGAAATAAAAGAACCCTTTTTTTTCTGTAATCGATTGAATATCAGTTGCCTGCCAACAGGCATGTGTGTGAAGCCTATTGCATCTACTCTGCCAACTTTTGCCAGTGCACAGTGACACTCATATCTGGTGCAACCGTAGTGTACAGTGAAATAAAAGAACCCTTTTTTTTCTGTAATCGATTGAATATCAGTTGCCTGCCTACAGGCGTGTGTGTGAAGCCTATTGCATCTACTCTGCCAACTTTTGCCAGAGCACAGTGACACTCATATCTGGTGCAACCTAGTGTACAGTGAAATAAAAGAACCCTTTTTTGACTGTAATCAATTGAATATCAGTTGCCTGCCTACAGGCGTGTGTGTGAAGCCTATTGCATCTACTCTGCCAACTTTTGCCAGTGCACAGTGACACTCATATCTGGTGTCACAGTAGCTTGCACGCATAGTACCACTAATCGGAAAAAAAATGACAGGCAGAGGCAGGCCACCCGCAGGGGCCGTCGTGGTCGTGGTGCTGTGTTTCCCTTTGGCCCTAGAATAATGCCCAGTTTTCAGAGGCAACGTACCCTGAACTTGAACAGTTCTGAGGACATGGTTGACTGGCTAACACAGGACAACCAATCTTCTACAGCTTCCGCTCGGAACCTAGACGCACCATCCTCCAGCTTAGCTTCAGGCACCTCTCCAGTTACCACTCGCCCGCCTGCTGCCACCACCAACACTAGCACCACAGCCGCTTCACTTGATCCGTCAGCAGAGTTATTTACACACTCGGTTGGAAGAAATGAGTGATGCACAACAATTAGTGCCAGAGGATGTAGATAACAGGGATATGTCCCAGTCAGGCAGCATTACACACATGGACGTAACGGTCGGATGATGATGATGTCTGTACCCGGTGCTGCTTCCTTTGTTGAGTTGTCAGATACAAGTGAAGCGGTTGATGATGACGATGCGTCCGTGGATGTCACGTGGGTGCCCGTATAAGAGAAGAAGAAACAGGAGGAAAGTTCAGATGGGGAGATAGAGAGGAGGAGGAGACGAGTTGGAAGCAGCAGGAGGTCGTCGAAAGTAGCTAGTGGCACAGTCAGACAGCATGCATCGGCACCCAGGGTCAGCCAGACAGCACGCCAGTCAAGCATGCTGTTGCCACCACCAGAATGCTGTCATTGCAGAGCTCAGCAGTGTGTCTGCCTGTGACAACAGCGATGCCATTTGCAACCTGTGCGAAAAGAAACTGAGTCGTGGGAAGTCCCAACACCACCTAGGTACAACTTCTTGCGACAGGCACATGATGTCACATCGCAAACGCCTATGGGATCAACACATGAGTACAAGCAGCACACAAAGTCAAAGCCGCCATCCTCCTCTGGTCCAGCATCTTCAGCAACATCAACCACTGCTGCCCCTGCTTGCCCCCTCTCACCATCCGCCACTCCGTGTCTCGCCCTGAGCAGTCCCCTGCTCAATCTGCCCACACAGTCAGGTGTCTGTCAAGGACATGTATGAGCGTAAGACGCCAAATGTCGCAAAGTCACCCCTTTGCCCGGCAACTGACAGCTGGCTTGTCTGTACTCTTAGCCCACCAGCTTTTACCATACAAGCTGGTGGAGTCTGAGGCGTTCAAAAAATTTGTGGCTATTGGGATACCGCAGTGGAAGGTACCCGGCCAAAATTTCTTTGCACAAAAGTCAATCCCCAACCTGTACTCGATTGTGCAAAAGGAAGTAATGGCATCTCTGGCACACAGTGTTGGGCAAGGGTCCATCTGACCACGGATACCTGGTCTGCAAAGCACATGGTCAGGGCAGGTATATCACCCTACATTGCGCATTGGGTATACCTTGGTGCGGCTGCCAAGCATGGAATACGTGGCTCTGCAGAGGAGTTGGTGACACCGCCACGACCTTGCAGGCAGGCCTGCTGCCACCTCCTCTACTCTCCTACTCCATCCTCTTCATAACTTCCTCGGCTGAGTCCTTTCTGCTGCTGCTATGTCTTTGCTCCTTATCAACGGCACCCCCCAGCTCCACAGGTACTATTCCACATCCCGGATACAGCAAGTGTCACGCCATCTTGGTGAGTTGACTTCCCTGAAAGCAAAGAGTCCACACGGACCAGCACTCCTCGTCCGCCCTGAATGCACAGGTGGATTCGTGGCTGGACTCCGCACCAACTGGAGATCGGCAAAGTGGTTTGTGACAACGGAAAGAAATTTGTTGGCAGCATTGAATTTGGGCAAGTTGACAACATGTGCCGTGCTGGCACATGTGTGTAATCTGATTGTACAACGCTTTGTGCATAAGCACGCAGGCTTACAGGACGTCCTGAAGCAGGCCAGGAAGGTGTGTGCCCATTTCAGGCGTTCCTACACGGCCCATGGCGCACTTTACAGATAATCCAGCGGAGAAACAACATGCCAGCGAGGCGCCTGATTTTACACAGCCGACACGTTGGAATTGAACACTCCTAATGTTCGACCGCCTGCTCCACCAATGAAAGGCCATTAACGAGTACTTTGTATGACGGGGTCCTAGGACAAGCCTCTGCGGAGCTGGGGATTTTTTTGCCAACGTATCTGGACGCTCATGCGCAATGCCTGTTGGTTATTCGTCCTTTTGAGGAGGTGAAAAACCTGGTCCAGTCGCACCCAGAGCACCATCTGCGACATCACACCATTTGTTTTCTTCTGGAGCGTGCCCTTGCGAAGAGTGATGGTCAGGCCGTAGATGAGCGTGAAGAGGAAGCGGAAGAGTTGTGGTCACCATCACCACCAGAAGAACAGCCCTTATCAGCATCGCTTGCTGGACCTGCGCAACGCTGGAAGAGGATTGTGAGGAAGAGGAGTCAGAGGAGGAATGTGGCTTTGTGGAGGAGCGAGACGCCCAACCACAATAGGCATCCCAGGGTGCTTCATTATCACCTATCTGGTACCTGTGGTGTTGTACGTGGTGGGGGGAAGAACATATCTTCAGTGAGATCACTGAGGACGAGGAACGGGACATGACTAGCTCGGCATCCAACCTTGTGCAAATGGGGTCTTTCATGCTGTCGTGCCTGTTGAGGGACCCTCGTATAAAAAGGATGAAGGAGAACGACCTGTACTGGGTGTTCACGCTACTAGACCCCCGGTATAGGCAGAAAGTGCCTGAAATGTTACCAAATTACCACAAGTCGGAAAGGATGCAGCACTTCCAAAAAGTATGCTTTAGACAGCGTTTAAGGGTGATGTCACAGCACAACGCAATCTAACAGCGGAAGAGGTGAACATAATCCTCCTCCTCCCACGACCACGCCGGCAAGGAGAGGACGCTTTACAGACGTGTTGTTGATGGAGGACATGCAGAGCTTTTTAAGTCCTATGCATCGCCAAAGCCCTTCAGGGTCCACCCCCAGAGAACGACTCGACCATCAGGTAACAGACTACCTCGCCATAACTACAGATATCGACACTATGAGGAGCGATGAACCCCTTGTCTACTGGGTGTGCACGATTGCCCTGTGGCCTGAGCTATCCCAATTTGCCATAGAACTTCTGTCCTGCCCCTCTTCAGGTGTCCTGTCAGAAAGACCCTTCAGTGCAGCAGGAGGTTTTATCACTGATAAGAGAAGTCGCCTAGGTAAAAAAAGTCTAGATTACCGCACCTTTATTAATGATGAATGAGGGATGGATCCCGAAGGGACTGACAGTGGGTGATACATTGGATTAAAAAAGGCCTGATAGATGAGCTGCCTTGAGCTAATAATGGTCCACACGCTACTGTATTTTGATCCCTGAATGCCGATGACTTGCGTGACTTATCCGCCACCAACTAGGGTTCAAGACGCAATGTTTTAGGGCACTTTCTGCCTGGCAAACTAACATCAATTTTTCTGGTCGCTGCAACAATACCTAATTTTTGCATTTAAATTATTTTATTTTAGAAGGCGTACAGCATGTAATAAAAAATAAAGCATTTTTGAACAGTCTTGCATAACAGTTGTGCAAAAATACATATTTACAATAAAGACATTTTGTGAAAGTTAGCTGGCTATTCCTTCTTATTTTTACTTTTTAGGTTAATAATTTTTCTTATTTTTTACTGTGATTGAATTTAAGAGATACCTAAAACATAGGGAAAAAAGACAATAGTAAAGAGTATATCAGCAGGAAACACTAAAGTCCTATTAGCTATCATCCCTCCAGCAGTATCAGCTTATTATTTACAATTTCTAACCTGGGCAATCACCCTTAAAAATCCTAGGGCAGGCTTCAGTAAGCGACCTCTCCTTTCCTGGGATGATTTTGCCGCCGGATGCTTCTGAAGGGTCTCCAGGGCTCCCCCACTCCGGTCTTTCCCCCAGTGTCGCTTCAACCAGTAACAAATGTTTTATATTTGTAAAGCGACCCAATGATCCCCCTTGATAAAGGGTTTATCTTTACAAATTTTGGAGAACCAATTTAAGACCGGTGTCCCCTGTTTCTGGGTCAGGGAGTGTGTGAAATGCCTCAGCCTACAGTAATTGTAATGTTCTGACAGCGGTAGCTCATGCTTGTCCCTCAGTTCCTCATAGGTGAGCATCTGGCCCTTTACTAACCAGTCTCCCAGTCTATCTAGTTTCCTTGACCTCCACCAGTGTTGTGATGTTGCGCTCATGTGTTTCGGGGCCTGAGGGTGGTCAAGAATTGGGGTCATTTGGGTGGATCCAGGGAACAAACCTGTGTGTTTCTTGGCCCATTTCCAGTATGATAGTGAGTGTCTGATTAGGGGGTTTGGCGAGTTTTTAAGGCTTTGAGGCAATTCTGATAGCCAAGCCACCTTGTCCCAGGTTAAGGGCCTTAAAGTGTGGTTCTCTAAATACACACAGGCCGGTTGATGACATATAGAATGTGCTATTGGGAGGAACGATAGATGACGTAACAGGTATTAAACCGATAATACACCACTCCTATCTGGTGGCACATTACATTGCACGCGCAGTGCCCCAAATTCGAAGTAGGAGGTTCGACCAAGCATCTTTTTCCATCTACCTGTTCCAAAAATCGATGCCATATACACGTCCCCTAATAGTGGACGTAACAGGGATTAAACCGATAGGAATAGTACTACTTAACAGTACACACCTTATAATAACGCAGACAGAGGCAACGCAGAGAGAGGAGTCTGAAGAAGAGGAGTCAGAGGAGGAAGGTGGCTTTGAGGAGGTGGAAGACCAAACACAGCAGGCGTTCCCAGGGGGCTTGTTGTCACCTTTCGGGACCCTTGGAGGCTGGGTGGAGGAAGAGACTTCAATGACATCAGTGAGGACAAGGAACGTGACATGGCTAGCTTGGTATCCAACCTTGTGCAAATGGGGAGTTTTGCGGTTGTGCAAAGGGACTGTTTGCGGTGCATTAAACGGGGAGATTGGTCTGTTACTGTGAAGCGGGTGTAACCCTTACACTACCTGATCGATACAACATCATACCTGATGTTTTAAAGCATGTTATTCCAAACAATTTAGGAATGTTAGGTGATTTATGCCCTTTATGGCTTAAAACCAGACTCTGCATCAACAAAGCAATTTTCCGTGGGAGTTTTTCCATGGATCCCCCTCCGGCATGCCACAGTCCAGGTGTTAGTCCCCTTGAAACAACTTTCCCATCACTATTGTGGCCAGAAAGAGTCCCTGTGGGTTTTGAAATTCGCCTGCCCATTGAAGTCTATGGAGGTTCGCCAATGTTCTTCCGTTCGCGAACATTTGATGGAATTCGCGTCCGCGGTTCGCGAACCGAAAATTTGATGTTCGCGACATCACTAGTAATGAGATAAAAATTGCATGTCTACATTAAGGCCTGCGTTATTACTGTCAAAGAGCATAATCATTTGAATTTAATATGCCTTTCTTTCCTTAGTGTTTTAAAAAAAAAAAAAATCAGTATTTTGATTTTTAGATTTTTCATGGGTTGGTTATTCTGGGTGAAATAGTGTCCGACTGGAGTACAGTAGCTGTCCTCACTGTGCTTATTGATGGAATGTCTGTGTAGATTCATCCTCATATGTAATTTCTGACTGGTTTCTCCAATGTAGCAGCCTCTCTCACATACAGTACATTGTATTATGTAGACTACATTGGATGATGTACAAGAATATGACCCGCTGATATTATAGGTCTTGTTGTTGTGCATGGTTGTGTCCTCTTTGCAGATGTGTTGACACAATTTACACTGATTTTTATTGCAAGGTTTTGTGCCATTTTCTTTGTTATGCTCTTCATTGGCCAATCTACTGTTCATCAATGTTTGTCTAAAATGTGGTGGCTACCTAAATGCAAGAATGGTGTTTGTGTATGTGTGAAGGAGCAGAATTAGAAATATATGCTAATTAACCACTCAAATATGTTTTTTGCAACTTATAAACTGAATATTTTGTAAAAAATTTTTTACAAACACATAGATTTATTCAAATGTATTTTTTTGTATTTTTTACAGATAATAGTGTTTAAAATGGAGGGGAGAAACAAAACAGTACTGAGTCATGCAGAAACAAATTTGGGTGCAACATTCTTGTTCTGGTCTGTTGGTGAAATATCACCCTGTCCTTCTGTAAGTGCAACATGTTCCTCCCACGTGCTGTTTAGTTTCTGTTTGTTTAATTAATCTATTTGCTCATTTAACAAATTATTTATTTATGCAGTTTTACTCTGTCAGTATATTTGCTGCTATCATTGTATCTGCCTGCATCATTATTGGCTCAGTCATAAAATACATGACCTAGGCTCAGAGTGATAGATAGAGAGGTATGGAGATGGGGGGGGAGGAGTATTGAAAGGAGGGAGGAGAGGGGTAGAGGGAGAGAATGGATAGAGAGGGAGAATGAGGCATAGAAGAAGAGGCATAGAATCTATCTTTCTAACTTTCTATCTCCCTCTCTCTATCCCCTTCCTCTATTCCTATCCTCTCTCCCTCTATCCCTCTCTTTAACTCTCTATCCACCTCTCTCCCTACACACACACCCCCCTCTCTATCTTTATCCCTGTCTTTCTCTATGGGATCACTTTTGAGGGTGGAGACTGTGTCACTAGGCAGGATCTATACATGTTTTGGTAACGTGTTGTTATGGGGAGGGGTTTATACTGTTGGGTGGAGTCAATGTAAGTGGAGGGGCCAGGTCTCTTTTTTTCCGCCCCACCAAGTTGGAAATTCACCAGCCGCCACTGAGTCTGGGTTTTAAAGAAACTGCAGCACTATCTATATAGCAGGCTTTTCACAGTGGTTACCGACTATAACCCTTTATGTTGGCTATCTCGAGTGGCAGGAGATAATGGCTGTCTGCTCAGGTGGAGTTTGGCCTTGCAAACTTTCAATTTCACAGTACAACATTGTAAGGGTAAACTTCACCAAACTGCAGATGGGCTGTCACGCCAAGACTACATAGATGGAAAGTTATCCGTCAGGATGATTTCTTATGCTACACTAAAAAGGAAAGGCGGAGAAGTTGTCATGACAAGAGCTCATAGAGACTGTGAAAATCAATGTATCTAGGCCTGGGCTGAATAAGTTGATGTTGAGTTAAGCCAAATATCTTGATATTGAAATCAGGGTGCACTGTTATTGTAAAGATATACGTACTTTATATACTGTGATTCTGTATCATGTATGTGGTTATTTTAGAGAGGGAAAAATGACTTATAAAACATGTGGGGATATATAGAAAAAAGTGCTCTGCAAAATGGCTCAGCGCAATAGAAGCCCTGCAGTAATAAAGCAGAATAGAGGGGGTTTTGCGCACATGCATAAACCCAGGTTTGGGAATGAACCCCAATAAGGAGACATAATAACAATTAATGAGAGATGCTCTGCAGCTGGCTGACTGCAGAAGATTGCCCTTTTGCATGCATATTCCCCTTTTGACAATGCCCAAGGCAGATGACTTTCTCCTAGCTAATCCTTGAACACACACTTCAGATTCTAGCCATGCTACCTGACAGGCAAGTAGAGACAATTGTCACATAGGCTGGACAGCTGCATCCCATATCCCCAGGTCACTGTGACAACCATGAATGCACTTTAGCTGGATTGGTTGTGGTCAGCCTACACATCGCACACGTATGGGATAGGCTGTGAGACGTGGGAATGTATGGATTGGAGTAACTAGAATGCACATTGTTGGCATTAGTTGCTCATCATTAAGGACGGAGTATAAATATGTGGGATTTTATTATTAAATGTCAGTTCTGGTTTTCACATAAAAAAGGTTTGAGACTATTTACTGTGTGCCTGTATCCCGAGTGGGAAGTGGTCCTGTTCTGAGACCACTGGTATTCTGCCTGCCTTATTATCTGCACATATTCTTGGGTGTTCTCCCTATCCTAAAGCCATTTTTTGTGCCAGAGGTAACAAGAACTACATAGACCTGCTGGGTAGGTTTGAAGTCCCCGGTAGTTCTAATACCTAGGAAGAACAGGACAACTTGTTTTTTGCGTGGATTATCGTAAGCTGAATGAAAAAGCTAAAACTGACGCTTACTCTATTTCCCTCATGGACGAGTTGCTCGGTACTGGCAGATTCCCCTTGCAGAGTCTGCTAGGGAAAAGTCAGAAATTATCACCCCTTTGGTCTCTACCAGTTCACAGTAATGCCATTTGGGATGAAAAATGCCCCCTCCACCTTCCAAAAGACTTGTAGATCTTCTTCAAGGGGCAAGTATATAATATTAGTAAGTGGACGAACCATAGAATATCACACACCCTTGTTACAATTTTTTCAAAAGAGAAACCACTATCACACAAATATATTGACCCAACTAGTTTTATCCTCCAAAAGATGAAGTCTCACAAGACTTTCAAAACTACACTAGTTAACATCTTCATTCATAAATTAAGTATAAGTCATTTGTGATAAACAAACATACTAGTTAAAATATATTTAATACAAAAGTAAATGTATTTGACTGTCTTTTTATTTATTTATAAAATAAAAACTGCAGAACTAGTCTTTTATATATTATCAGATTACATTGCACTATTTTTTAAAATTATTTTAGAAAAAAGCTATTTACATTATCCCCTAAAATCTCACAGGAATTCAGTCATGTCTCCATCATTATTTATTGGATTAAAGGTGCATCCTAAATGCATTGTGCATATAAATGCACTTCATCTATCTAACACTAGGGGGACTATGTTAAGTGAAAGCATTTAAAGTAAACATAAATTCCTGTTAGAAGAATCAAAAAAGACCAATTTAGAATAGTTTTTTTTTAATAACTACATATGATAAGCAAAAAAGTTTTAGAGAGAGGGAAAATAGAGGGAAAACAGCTTCCGAGTTACGGGCTTGAAAAAATGGCGCTGGTGTAAACTCGTAGCTATACAGCCTCAGAAGCTTTTGATCTTCTCAAGGCTGCAAGACTTCCATTGCGAAAAACGCTAATTGCTATTTAATTTGCAAAAATCGCTCAACACCGCAGCTGCAATCAAGCACGCCAAATGGCGGGCCCGAAAACTAACAGGTTTACAGACTAGTTAGGTTAACACTGCAAATTACAATATAAAGACATCACAATACACTTTTAAAACATGGGGAAAGCATATGGAAAGGCATTACTATTACATGCACAGCAACTCCCAACTATCAAAATCTAGCAAAAAATTAAATTTCGTTTTCGACATAGGTTGTAATGGTCATGCATATGCCAACATGAAAAGTCATGCTACAACATAATGAAAGCTATTAAAGACACATACGGTGGCTGGAGGATGCCTCTGGGGTAGAGGAGGCGGGGTTGGGGACCAGTCCTAACCTTAGCAGTCCAGCCAGGTAGGTCTCAGTCATAAAATTATGCCTCCTCTCCTTCCTATTGTGCCTTGCAAGGCTGCGCTTGAGCTCTGTATGATTGGCGGAAAAGCTGGCCTGAATGAAGGTCTGTGGGGCATTGGTGGGTGAGGAGCCTGGGGCGGTCCCTGAAGTGGTGTGGGTGTGCCAGGTGGTGGTGGCGGCGGCCAGCGCACTGCTGTGTAGGGAAGGAGGGGGTGGCTGGATGTGCTGGTCCCCATAAGTTCAGTTGGAGGGCCCTGGCGAGATATGCAGTCTTTGGAGGAGGGATGGTGGGATCAAATCCCAGCGGGGTTGCCGGGGTCTGGGAGGTGACCCCACTACCTAAATGACCTCCTCCGAGCCAGGACTCTCAGATCCTACTCTTTCCTCCCTCCCCCTGTGCCGATTCCCTGATGGGCTTGCACCTTGCTCCTCCACAATCCTGCTGAGATGGAGCCGACACCCCCCGCCTCTGGCTCGCCACTGGACCCAGACACTACTCCTGGATACCGAAATAGAAAAGAAAGGTATATGTCATTAGTATGATTAATAATACTGGTTATGTATTCATTCCTAACAATCTGACATCTAGGCTTGAACCTTGGTGATTCTCCTAATTGCAACTCAGATTAGCTATCATTTGCTAAATTTGATCTATTGTTTGGATTATGGTCTTGATCATTCTTGGGTCCTGATGCTAACTTGAATCCGGCTGCATTCTGTAACTGCATAGGCTGCAGTGGGCACACCAGTAAGTGGACTCTCTGTTGCTTGATTTATGTAGTTGTCCCCGGGAAAAACAGTGATTTGTCAGCCTTCGTAGATTTAATGGAGCATCCATCTATCCATTAATTCCATAGCGCTGACATGTCAGTGTCCTTGTTGGTCATCATTTACATGTGTAGTGTGTGTGATGCACATGTGGTGGTATGTAGGGTCTTGCTGGTCCACTGGGCCTGAAGGTCCAGCGGCAGGCAACTGTCTCAGAAGGTTCCTTATGACCCCTCTCCCACTCATAGGTCACGCTACAGTCTCTGTCCTCCTAAGCCATCATCCTCCTCACCTTGGCCCTGATGTCATCAATTCTGTACTTGACAGACTTCACATTCCTTGGCGCTGTGCCTACAGCAGTAACTTCTGCCGCGACCTCCTTCCAAGCCTGAGCCCTAGCTTCACTTCCCTCCCACATGCAAGAATGGTCGGGGCCAGCCATGGATAGCACCGAGGTAGGACCACATTGAATTAAAAATCTAAATTTTATGAGGCCAACAAAACTCTAATTTTAAAGGGCAAATTTTAATGGTCTAAGGCGCAATACAAAGTATAGACCTGGGACAGAGAACCTGATAGGTAAAAACACTGAACATAAATGGACAACATTTAAATCTGTACTAAATATAGATACACATCGGCATATACCGTGTGGGAATAAAAGTAAAAGGAGTAAATCCCATCCAATGGGGCTTAACAATGATTTAAAGATCAAGATAAGGAATAAAAAAACAGGCATTTAAATTATACAAAGAAGAGGGGACAAAGACTGCTTTACGGGATTACAAGGAAATCAACAAGGCTTGCAAAAGAGCGATTAGACTGGCTAAAATAGAAAATGAAAAATTAATTGCAAAAGAGAGTAAGACTAATAAAAGGTTTGTGAGCTGGTTTGGGGCCTGTTTACAAGTGGATTTACCTTATAAGTAAAGGCTAATAAATTGCAGAGTGCACTAATTGTGCCCAGGTGAGAAGGCAGAAGTTAATATAAACAGGAGAAGGGGAACTTGTGAGCTTGCGAACATTTTCAGTATCAAGTGCAATTCTAGTAAAAGCCTAGGAGTTTAAATAAAAGAAGGGACTTCAAAGAAAAGGGAGGGCAGATTTATAGTGCAAAGGAGGAAAACTTTATACAAATATATTATTTTATATTCTTTATTTTTCCCACTGAAATTTTGTAGACAATAATAATAATTATGAGTCAGTCCAGTGGCAACCAAATTCAGTGTACATCCTGTCATATGTATGCAATACTGGAACAGATGATCCAGGGTCCATACCTCTGTGAGAGGTGTGAGCATGTTGCCTCTCTGGAAGCTCAAATTGGAGATCTGGAGAGGAGAATTGCAGCACTTAGTGATATTGCTCCACTGGAAAAGGGGTTGGTGCTCACTGAGCACAGTTTAGTTGGGCCTAGCATGGAGAGAGGAGCTGGGGCTAGTGAGGATGTCCAGGGAGGTAGCTGGGTTACAGTTAGAAGGAGAAGCAGGGGGGACAGGAGGAGGCAGGCCAGTTTTGAGTTGGCAAACACCAACAGATTTGCCCGGATTGAGTGAAACTGTTGGGGATGTCAGCCGGGCGAACAGCTCTACTGGAGGAGAGGGAGGGCAGAATAGGCAGAACAACAGACATGTTTTGGTTGTTGGGGACTCTATTATTTGGAAGGTAGACAGGGTGATTTGTCACCCAGATCCCAGCAATCGAACAGTTTGCTGTCTCCCGGGTGCTTGTGTTCGTCATGTTGTGGATCGGGTAGACAAATTATTGGGAGGGTCTGGAAATGAACCGGTGGTCTTGGTACAAATTGGTACCAATGACAAAGTTAGTGGAAGATGGAGTGTCCTAAAGAATGATTTTAGAGAACTAGGTAATAAGCTGAAGGCAAGGACCTCCAAGGTAGTATTTTCTGAGATACTACCAGTGCCACGTGCTAGCCCAGGGAGGCAGAAGGAGATTAGGGAGGTTAATGCGTGGCTAAAGATGTGGTGCACTAAGGAAGGGTTTGGCTTTTTAGAGCACTGTGCTGACTTCTCACTTCGGTACAATCTCTACAGTAGGGATGGATTGCACCTTAATGATGAGGGAGCTTTTGTACTAGGGGATAGGATGGTAGAAAGGCTGGAGGAGTTTTTAAACTAGTAGGTGGGGGGGGGGGGACTAGATATAAGTAATGGGGTAGAAAGTGTAGAGGGTATAAGGGATGAATTAACAACTCATAGGGGAGGAGATGGGGGGAGGGGTAGTATAGTCAATAGGGAGGTAGTACTAAGTAATTCAAGTACAGTGGCAGGCACTTCAGAACTACAGACTCATAACATAAGGTGTATGCTTGCTAATGCCAGAAGCTTGCCAGGAAAAATGGGAGAGTTAGAATTATTAGCAATTAATGAAAAATGGGATTTAATAGGCATTACCGAAACGTGATAGGATGAATGTCATGACTGGACTGTTAATCTGGATGGTTATAACCTATTTAGGAAAGATAGAGGCAATGGTAAACGAGGAGGAGGGATTTGTCTGTATGTTAAGCCTGAATTTAAGCCTATAGTCAGAGAAGATATTTATGGTGGACCTAGTGATAAAGTTGAATGTTTGTGTGAAGAGTCAAATAGCGGAGCAGCAAATTCCAAAAGAATATTAGTAGGAGTATGCTATAAACCCCCAAATATAGCTGAAAGTGAGTGAGAATACAATTATTGTTACAGATTGGAAATGCAGCTAAGCATGGGCAAGTTCTAATAATGGGAGATTTTAATTACCCTGAAATAAACTGGATAAATGAGACCAGCGGTTCAGCTAAGGGGAGCAGGTTATTGAGTACACTCAGGGATCATTATCTGGCCCAGGTTATACAAGAGCCTACTAGAAATGAAGCTATCTTAGATTTACTCATCACAAATAATATTGATATAGTATCAAATGTTGAAATAGGGCAACATTTGGGAAACAGTGATCACAACACAGTCTCATTTGAGATTGATTTAAAAAAACAACATTTTAAAAAAACTCTTAATTTTAAAAGGGCAGATTTTAACGGTCTAAGGGCAGAAATACAAAGTATAGACTGGGACAGAGAACTGATAGGTAAAAACACTGAACATAAATGGACAACATTTAAATCCTTACTAATATATACAACACATCGGCATATACTATGTGGGAATAAAAGTAAAAGGAGTAAATCCCATCCAAGTGGCTTAACAATGATTTAAAGATCAAGATACGGAGTAAAAAAACCAGGCATTTAAATTATACAAACAAGAGGGGACAGAGACTGCTTACGGGAAACAAGGAAATCAAAAAGGCTTGCAAAAGCGCGATTAGACTGGCTAAAATAGAAAATGAAAAATTTATATGTAAAAGAGAGTAAGACTAACCCTAAAATATTTTTTTAACTATATTAATGTGAAGGTGAGAAGGAAGCTATAGGAAACATTACAATGTGACACTGGTTGTCTGAAAATTAGTGACCAGGAAAAGGCAGATGAGCTAAAATAGGTTTCTTTTCTTCGGTATACACAAGGAGGTACAAGTGGTTGGGACACTGCAAACATAATGGGGCTACACTACCTTTGCCAAATAATTGGTTAACAAAGGAAGTAAACCAAAAAGAGGTTGGAAAAAATAAATGTTATAAGCACCGCGTCCTGATGGAATACAGTCCAAGGGTACTAAGGGAACTGGGTTCTGTAATAGCCAAACCGTTATATTTATTTTTTCAAGATTCACTCAACACACGGGTCTCTACCAGATGACTGGAGAAAAGCTGATGTGATACCTATATTTAAAACGGGACGTGCAAGAGCAAATCCGGGGAATTATAGACCAGTGAGCCTCACTTCTGTAGTGGTGAAGCTTTTAGAAGGGTTATATAGGGATAATATACAATAATATGTCTATTTGAACAGGATAAGTAGGAGTCAACATGGATTTATGAGGGATAGGTCATGTCAAACAAATCTAATTAGCTTTCTATGAGGAGGTTAGTAGGAACCTGGATCAAGGCAACTCAGTGGATGTAGTCCTTTTTGGATTTTCGCAAAGGCTTTTTTATACAGTGCCACATAGGAGACTATTGTGCAAAATAAGAGATACAGGAGTTGCAGTAAATATCTGCTCATGGATTGAGAGCTGGCTAAAAGACAGGAAGCAAAGGGTTGTTGTAAATGGAACATACTCCGATTAGACTAATGTGGTAAGTGGGGTTCCTCAGGGTTCAGTATTAGGTCCTCTCCTTTTTAACATATTTATTAATGACTTAAAGGTAGGATTGGGGTGTGGTGTCTCCATTTTTGCTGATGACACGAAGTTGTGAAAGGTAATTAAATCAGATAGTGATGTGCTTTCTCTCCAAAGGGATTTACATAAAATTGAGGAATGGGCATCTAAATGGCAGATGAGATTTAATACGAATAAATGTAAGGTTATGCATCTGGGAAGGAAAAATAGCCATGCAATTTATAATCTTAATGGAGCAAATCTAGGTGTATCAGATGTTGAAAGGGATTTGGGAGTGCTTGTGGACAACCACCTAGGTAACAGTGCTCAAAGCCAAAGCAGCAGCTGCAAAGGCAATAAAATATTAGCATGTATTAAGAAGGGTATAGAAGCCAGGGAAGCAAATATAATTCTGCCACTATACAAATCTCTAGTACGCCCTCATTTGGAATATGGAGTACAATTTTAGGCACCACATCATAAAAAGGACATTTTAGAGCTGGAAAAGGTACAGAGAAGGGCAACAAAACTAATAAGGGGAATGGAGGGTCTAAGTTATGAAGAAACACTAACCAAATTAAACTTATTTTCTCTAGAAAAAAGGCGTCTAAGAGGAGATATGATTACCTTATATAAATACTCCAGGGTCAGTATAAGATTTGTCAGGGGAGCTTTTTGTGCCAAGAGGTTTTCAACTGACAAGAGGACATCCCTTGAAGTTAGAAGTAAAAAGGTTCCACCTCAAAGAAAGAAAAGGGTTCTTCACAGTAAGGGTGGTTAATCTGTGGAATTCTCTATCAGAGGAGGTGGTGACAGCGGAACTTTAAAAGGGGACTAGATTTATTTCTAATTAAAAAGGGAATTCAGGGTTATCATAGATAATTAGAGAGACAGTATTGATCCAATCTTTTTACATTTCCCTTTGAGACAATTGGCTAAGTCTCGCTTGTGTTTTTTTTATTTTTTTTCTATTTTCCTTCCTCTGGACTAATTAATAATTAAAAAAAAAAACACACAAAAAAACCATTAAATAATTGATTAATAATTAATTAACAACTAATGAATTAATAGTTAATCCTCATATTGCTGATCAGAGGAGATCTTAAAAGGTTGAACTTGATGGACTGAAAGTCTTTTTTCAACCTTAAATACTATGTAACTATGTAACCCTAAAATATTTTTTAAGTATATTAATGGGAAGAAGGCCAGGCAGAAAGCTATAGGAACATTACAATGTGACAAAGGCTGTCTGATAATTAGTGACCAGGAAAAGGCAGATGAGCTAAATAGGTTATTTTCATCGGTATACACAAGGGAGGTACCAGTGGTTGGGACACTGCAACATAATGGGGCTACACTATCTTTGCCAAATAATTAGTTAACACAGGAAGTAATCCAAAAGAGGTTGGAACAAATAAATGTTAACAAAGCCCCGGGTCCTGATGGAATACATCCAAGGGTACTGAGGGAACTGGGTTCTGTAATAGCCAAAAAAAAAAAAGGTGTCAAGACATGATTACCTTATATAAATACATCCAGGGTCAGTATAAAGATTTGCCAAGAGGTTTTTAACTGACAAGAGGTACATCCCTTGAGGTTAGAAGTAAAAGATTCCACCTTCAAAGAAGAAAAAGGGTTCTTCACAGTAAGGGTGGTTAATCTGTGGAAATTCTCTACCAGAGGAGGTGGTGACAGCGTATTCGATAGATAACTTTAAAAGGGGACTAGATTTATTTCTAATTAAATAGGGAATTCAGGGTTATCATGGCTAATTAGAGAGACAGTATTGATCCAGGCAGAAATCCGATCGCCAGTATCTGGGGTCAGGAAGGAATTTTTTTTCCCTTTGAGATGATTGGCTTGCTTGGGTTTTTTTTTTCTGTTTGCCTTTTTCTGGATTGATTAATAATTAAAAAATAAATAAATAATTGATTAATAATTAACTAACAACTAATTAATAGTTAATTCACATATTGCAGATCAGAGGAGATCTTAAAAGGTTGAACTTGATGGACTGAAAGTCTTTTTTCAACCTCAATTACTATGTAACTACTATGTAAATCAGCTAGGTAAGATGTAAAGGGTTTAAAAATAAAAAAAAAAAGATAGTTGTGGGATATGTTGAAAAAAGAAAAGGTAGATATTACTTTCTACCTGGAGACCCACTGGAGAAAGGGCTCAATTCACTTGGACTACTGAAGATATTTTTCCCTCCGAACTGATTTGCTCATGTATATCTATAGAGGAGTGGGGATAAATGCTTATTTTTATTATATCATTTATTTATAACGCATCAACATATTCCGTAGCGCTGTACATAAGTTAAGTTCCAGACAAAGATAAATACAAATTAACATATAGCAAAGCAAGGAGGGCCCTGTCTTTGAGCTTGCAATCCAGTGTCCATGTTGTTTTCCAAAGCACATTTCAGGATTGAAAGTCTCAGACTTACAATTTAAAGGTGTTGTGAATGGTAAAGCCGGGAGAGAGGTAATGAGCTGCTAATCTTCCTTCCCTCTCCCACAGCGTCAATTCCTCACATCTCTCACGAGCAACAAAACAACATCTCCCACACCTCCCAAGTCCGTTGTCTTAGGGGTTCTACTAGATCCTGCCCTGTCCTTCATCCCTCACATAGTCACTGACTAAATCTTGTCTTCATCTAAAAAAACATTTGCAGAATTCGCCACTATCAAGACACAGCTAAAATCCTAATACACTCTCTCATCATCGCTCGACTCGACTACTGCAGCTTGCTTCTTGTTGGACTACCCACCACCTGACTATCTCCAATTCAATCCATTGTGAATGCCTCTGCTAGACTCTTCCGTGCACAAGGTTCAGTGTCGGCATCACGTCTTTCAATCACTCCACTGGATTCCCTTAGCCTCTAGAATACAATTTTAAATCATGACCCTAACTTACAAAGCCCTCGACAATAGCGCTCCCCCGTACATCTCTGCTCTCATATCCAAATACTCCCCCACCCGCACTCTTCGTTCTGATAATGACCTTCTTTCTACAACTCGTCACCTCTCACTCCCGCCTTCAGGACTTTGCTCGTGCTGCCCCTATTCTCTGGAACTCCTTGCCTTGCTCAACCAGATTATCCTCCTGCCTGAAAACATTTAAAAAGAAGAGGTGTCAGAGGAGACACTGAATGATCAATTTTGTAGGTATGATGAGAACCACGAGAGAGCAGCGTCTCGAATAACGAGGGAGGAGAGGATATGGAGTAGAAGTGGATGGTAGACTGTGTCAAAGGCAGCAAAGAGATCTAAAAGAATTGAAAAGTGATCTTTCGACTTGGCGGTAAGCAAGTCATTGGTTACTTTAGATAGATCCGTCTCAGTGGGGCTGGAAGTCGGATTGGAAGGTGTTAAGAAGGGACTTAGAGGATATAAAGCTGGTAAGGTGGTTAAAGTCAAGCCGCTCCAGCAGTTTGGAAGCCAGGGGAAGTAGAGAGATAGGTCGGAAGTTAGATGTGACATCAGAGTCAGATAAGGTTTTTTTTGAGGGTGGGTTTAATTATGGCATGCTTTAGAGAAGATTAAAACATGCCAGTATTTAGGGAGAGGTTGAAACTATGTGCGAGAGTTGGGATTAGCGTGGTAGAGGGGAGGGATGAGTGGAATAGGATCCTTAGGACAGGTAGTGAGGCGAGTAGATGATAGCAGGCTGGAGACTTCATCCTCTGTTGCTGGGTCAAAGCAGTCCAGAGTGGCTGTGGGATTGGGGAAGGGAGAAGACTGGGTGTTGTTGGTTAGTTGAGAGGGTGGAGTGCGTGACCCACTAAGAGATGAGAGTTCATTTGCAAATGTTTTTAATTTTTTGAATAAAAGTGGTTGGCGAAGCCTTCAGCTGTGCGAGAGGAGGTGGTGGGCGGAGGAGAGTATTGAAAATGGCGAACAGATGCTTGGGGTTATGCTATGACAGAGTTGATATTAGTGATGTGAAGTAGTGATGTTTGGTGGGTTGAGGGCAGAGGAATAAAAGCATAGCTTAAATTAGAGAAGGAAATCTGCAGCAGTGCAATGAACCTCGGGATGGATTGTGCTTGTGTAGTGTGCTATGGTTGTGGACGAGAGCGAGGGCGTCTGCGAGTGGTCATGGGGGCAAGGGTGTAAGAGAGAGTAGAGTCAAAGTGTGAGGTGGCTGTGTCAGGGCAGTTGATGTTAGAAATGGGGCTGAGAAGGGGTTGGGGCATAGTGGAGAGCTGCATAGAGTTTAGTGCTAGCAGGGGTTGAAAAAGGGTGGTGAGAGGATGATATAGTAAGGTTGAAGGTAAGGAAGTAATGGTCAGATAGAGGGAGTGGGTGGATGATTGAGTTGGAGGTTGTGTGGAGATTAATAAAGATAAGGTCTAGAGAATGTCCAGCATGAGTTGTTGAAGAATCTGTTGGTTGTGAGAGGCCAAGGGAAGAGGTGAGTGCAAGCAATTTGGCTGCTGCTGGGGAGGTGGGAGTGTCAACAGCAGTTAAAATCTCCAAGTACAAGTGAAGGAACGTTGGAGGAGAGGAGGTGAGGGAGCCAGGTTACACACACATATATATATATATATATATATATATATATAATATATATATATATATATACATATATATATACATATATATATATATATATATACACACACACATACATACATACATACATACATATACCAAAAGCAGAGAATTCAGACTGATGCAGTAAACATATCTGTGAAGCTGAGAATGTACTTTGGATAATATAATATGTACACACACAAAAAATAACCCTATGGGCCTCAACATGCCATGTACATGTCAGCCATTGCCCCTCTAAGCTCCTTCGAGCTTATGTTAATGGCTTCAATTAATCAAACCTACACCTCTGCTGTCCCCTTCATATGCATACATCTTTCCCAGCATCAGCCTTCTCTATGGAGCCGTTTTCTCCTGATATGGACATATTTGAGCTTCAGACTCATGATCAAACCTTCCAGTGAACAGTTTGGCTTAATTTTCTGTAGTTTTGATTTATTGGATTTTCTTGCAGTTTTCTTCAATGTCAGTTTGAGGGTATCAATTCTACTGTGCTCAGCCTTCTTTATGGTACAGCTCTCACATCTCTGTATGTTACTACTGGAAATACCATAGTTCTGACTATGCAAACTCAGCCCTGCCTTACGCATGATGTATTCTGCATAGAAGTTGAATAAATAAAAATTAAAATATACAACCATGTTGCATTCCTCCCGAACTTGAACCATTTGGCTGTACCATTTTCAGTATGCCGTTAGCTCATTATGGACCGCTTCATAACCGGCCAAAATTCCCATAAGCATGGCATCTGCTACCATCTAAGCTAAACTTCCTTTCCCTCAGACCTCCTGGAAGGTCCAAGCACAGAAGGTATGTCCATTTGGTGAGGAGATAAACCAACAACTGGCTGGAAAAGTAGACATCATTGGGTCCTACCCCTGGATGTAACCCTGTAGCTCTTTTACAGCTCCTATGTATTTGGAATCCCCACCAATCGGCACTTGCCAAGCTGAAATACCATCTCATAAACAAGAGTACAATAGTGATTAAATGCCAATAAGCATTCCAGAGGTAAAAATTAATTTGTTAAAGTTAAAAGCTATTTATATTTAAGGGACAGACAATGTAGCAATAGCTGTAGTACTGTGAAGCATTTTAAAAATAAAGTTTGTACTTGGCAATTTAAAAAAGTTAAGAGTCCCAGTACCTCCTTTTTCAGTCTTCTCAGCAAGTACAATTTAAATTGACATGTTCCAAATATGCTATAATTAGGATATTTTCCACCCTTTAGATAAGCTAATTTTAAACTTTCTGTAGCTCTCCTGAAAAGTCCCTTTGCTCTCACCGCTTCAGATTGACACAAGCAGCAGACAAAAGGAGTAACTCTGCAAATTATTCTCTGGGGTTTGCACATGCTCAAATTCTATGAATTGCTAATGCATGGAAGCAGTCATGACAGCAATATCTGTTTCAAAAGCACACCGCATTGTGCATGGAACAGGACAAGCAGGGCTTGCAAGCTTTCCTGAAGGCTGCCTAATTCAGAGCATGTATATCCAAAACAAACAAACAAAAAAAAGATTCTCCTTCCATTCTTGGAATACATTAGCAGAGCACTTTTCAGACTCTAAGCAAGTAGTGAATCCATCAAGTGCAAACCATTTTATGTAACAAAACATCTTATATCCTAGGCTTACATAATGTTGATAATTCAAAACATTACAATTAATCGCCTAAACTAAGATAGGGAGTTATTGAATGGATATCCACAAAGCCACTGCTGCATAAAGTGGTCAAATATTAATAAAACACAAATCTGAATCCATTATTATTTATTAGCTGTACAGTGGTACATTTGCATTTCAAAAATCCGCTCTACATTTCTTCTCTCATTACAATATTTTACCGGTTTCCCCCCCCGCCCATATTGCCTTCCTATAAGAATGAAAAATCACATGACAGCGAGGTACAAAAAAAGGCATCAACCTATCTGGGTATCTAAACTGATTGCTCTTTAAAAAAAAAAAAAATTATATAGGACAGAATTAAATAAAAAAAAAAAAATGTTGGGTTAAAAAGGGGCGGGGGGGGGGACAAAGCTAGAGTTGTGGGGTTTTTTTTTTTTTTTTTTTAGACAATGTCATTCAGCTATCACCACATTCTGTGCACTCATGTATGCTAACAATATCAAAAACAAGAAGCCATGGGGCAATTTGTGGCAAAAGGATAGGTTAGACAAAGATTATCTCTTAACCTATCACGTCGGTCACTCTAGTAGACAATATCTAATCACTTTCTAATATGCAATGGTATTAAAAAAAAAAAAAAAAAAAAAAAGTAAAACAATTTACATCTAACAAACATGTTGAAAATAAAGTGGTGTCAAACAAGACAAAAAAAAAAAAAGCAGGATTTAACGCCACATTTTTACTCATGATCTGTAATTTTTGTCCACGTATTTAACTTCCCAATATGCCAGTTACAATTAATTTGCCAACTGAATCTTTCATTCTTATTCAAACTTGATAGAAAAAGATTAAAATGTAAAAAAAGTTATTTACAGTCTGTTTTCAGGGTTTTTTGCACGACAAAGCAAATAATTTGAAAAGATTTTTTAAACTTTAAAGCATGCTAAATATTACTACCTGTGGACACCAAAGGTTCTTTTGCAATCAGATTTCATCTACCTGGGAACAAAAGTTAAAATATTTTTAAATCTTGCACCCAACCATAATCTGCATTTACAATATATAAAAGTGTGGTAGATTTTATTTAGTAGTATACAATGCTCCCTAATACACACATACAGCAATTTAAGCAAGAGTAACAGGCAAAGGGTATATTTAATCTGAAACCCATTAGCCTACTGGAGTTCGAAACCTATTGTTCAGAATGCCTATTACCAGCTAAAGAAAAATGATTGGTTAATGGGAACAATTATCCTAGGTAGCCTGAGCTGCTGAAAAATATAAATCTTATTTTCGATTTCAATGCTGAGAAGTACTAGCAGAACATGTCCCACAACATGTCAAACTCCTGCTAAAGTGAAATCGCTAATACAGCACAAAACTACACAAGTTCAAAAGTCCATGATTTCTTGCTGGCAAGCTTTTGAATGGATGACCAGCCGCCTTATTTGGTCATCTTCTTCTGTGATTTAAGTGATATGGTAAAATAGGTCTTTTAAAAAAAGTAACTTCCCATCGCAACAAAAAAATAAAATAAAGATATCCCATAAAATAGAGGTGGGCCATTGAAACACAGCCCTGCCAAGTTCAGTCAGCAAGCTATGGCTCTGTCCTGCATCACCGGTCCATCATACTGAGGATCATTTCAGGTGTGAGGTCCCCATTTGGAGCTTCCACTGTTGGAGGTGGTACAGCAACCTCCACTGAATCCACAGTTTCTATGTCGGTCTCTTTCTTTACTTGGACAATTATGTTCTCAATGGCTCCTGTATTCTGATCCTCCACCTGGATTATAGCTGCGGCTGAAATAAGAAAAAAAAAAAAAAATCAATCACAACTGATATGAAAATACAGACTGATAAGGATTCATCTTGAACCTAGTGTATTGGTTAGAACTATTAAATAAAAATTGGTCCATTTGCATAATCCGTGTTGCTGTGCAGTAAATCTAAAAACAAATAAAAATAAAAAGGTTTCTGGATTTCTCTACGGTTATAATGCCAACATATCAATTAACTTTTATGTACTCTATTACGATGTCATCTTTAGAATCTTGTTTTTTTTCCTGTCGGAAATCATGCAATCAGTGGCATGTTTGGTTATCGATCTGTAGTTTAAGCAGCTAATGGGGGGGGGGGGGGACGACAAAACACTTAATGAATAAAAACAAGATAAATAGAAGTAAATATAGATGTAAAGGTATTGTTATATTCCGTGTAAAATCTAGAAATCTTCCATGTCCCTTTAACTTTTATTGATAATGGGAAAAATAAAAAAGGATTATTAAAAAAAATAAAAATAAAAAAGTATAAAAGAAGCCTTCACAATTCAACCAAATCCAGTATTTTTCATCTCCATTTCTGAAACCATAATGTCACCTACTTTTAGTCTGATTGGCCTTTCCTGGCGGTCTTCCTCTACGCTTCTTGGCAGGTGGAGGAGCTGGAGACAGCTGCTCTTCAGGCTCTGGTTCTGCTTCTATCTCCACTGGTGTCTCACCCTCATCATCCTCGTCATCCTCTAGATCCGGTTCAGCATTATCTTCTAAACGTCAAAACATATTTTTTTTAGAATTCTATAAACCCAGTGGTGTACATTATGAGTGTGGTAGACTCTTGTGCAAGTCATATGTGAAGATTTAAATAAAAAAAAAATGCATCTATGCGCTTTTCAAGATTAGGATATTTTCAACTAGTTTCAGCACAGCAAGGAAAAATTCGACACAAACATCATGGATAATATACTAAAGACTTCAGATGTGCAGGCATGCTGTCCTCTTCACAATGCAGCTCTTACCACTATCAGAGGAATCCTCTTTCTTGGATCTCATCTTCCTCTTTCGGCCACGCTTTACTTTTTTGTGAACAATTTCACTCTCACCTCCATTCTCACCATCTGTACCGTCCGGCCCAGTGCAGTTTTCTGAATGCCGAGACATTGTGTTCTAAAATAGATACAAGCAGTAAACAAGTTAGCATATTCCAAAACCATTCTAGATACTTACAGCGTTTCAAATTAACATGCACTTTCTGACGTTGTTTAACCAGACCAAGTGCACTAAAAACACATTTCTTACTCTACAAAATAGGTTTATGAATATAGGATCTTATTTATGCACTCTAATAAGAGAGCTATGTATTCATGCACCCAGGTTTCCAACTGAACACAAAAACCTGGCCTGTGCAAACGTTTTCTCATGGATAAAAATAAAAGCACACCACACAACTCACCCTTCGAGTAAAAGTTTTCCCACACTTTGAACACACAAAGGCCGCAGGGACAAAGCTGGGGTCATGATAGCGCCGGAAATGCATGTCCAATAGTTGTTTCTGGCGGAAAGTTTTATCACAATGACTGCAGGCGTACGGTTTCTCTCCAGTGTGTGTGCGTTTGTGCATTATCATGTGGCGCTCCTAAAATAAAGATATGATGCAAAAATTAAATTAAATTAATAAAATTAAACAAAAAAGATTGGTTTGTATGGTGTCTATTTTTAGCATATTATTGCAGTCACCCAAGGATTTCTGCAGTTCCTTTCTTACCTGTCGGCAAGCATATTCACACTGATCACACTTGAATCGTTTCTCATTCTTGTGAGACTTCTGGTGCTGGATCAAAGCATATCGCTCATGGAACACAGTGTCACAGTAGCGGCATTTTTTGCCTTGTTCGATGTAGGAATGCTGCTTACGCAAATGGACCCCTGGAACACACGGATAGAGAAGAAATGTTAAGTGCTGTACAAAAAGTAACCCACATGATATTTTCTACAACTACCACAAAACATGTCTTATTTTTACTTTTAATAAGACTTAAGAAGCCTGTTAAGTTTTTAAAACCATGGTTTCATACTCAGCAGAAAGTAAGCCATGACAACAGAGCGGGGGTGTAAAGGAAACACTTCAGAATATACATCAGTATCTATGGCTATTGAGGAGATATCCTAACATTCAAAAGGAGATTCAATGTTCTATTGTAAAACTGCATAAAAACAAGATATTACAATTTCCAGAATCACTTCTCAAAACCCACATAAGAGGGTCTGAGAAGGTAATGAAGCTGCTTTGCACTACATGTAAATACATTTAAAGGCCATTTTTATTTATTTTGTATACTTTTGTTAACACATTTTTGCAAAGTTTCACATCAAAAAACAAACATTCTGTAAATATGGGACCTCTAAAGAAAGAACGGATCTATCCCATTTTAAATTCGCCACATCAGCTGCAATGTCAAGTGGCCGCTAGATGGCACTGCAGATATTTTGCATTGCTGCCGATATTTCACACAAGTTGTAACCTTAGAAGGTTACCCTAACCCTTAAACTAACCATAACACTCAACCTAAAAGTTTACCTAACCCTATGGTATGGGGCACTGAAAATCTGCAGCGCCATCTAGCAGTTGGTGATAAGCACTGCTGCTGACAAATTTCAAAAGGGGAAAGGCCCGAAAGAACCCTTGTTTCTTTAATTAGCTGTTATAAAATATTAAAAAGTCAAAACTGTTCTAGCAAGATAATAAAATATCAGATACTTATGCATATTGTGACTGAAAACTTTCTAACCCATATTTACTAGCAACAGATATATATTTAAAAAAAAAAAAAAAACTTACCCAAGTCACTCTTCCTTGCAATGACAGTGTCACAATGGGGACAGTGAAATTTGGCCACATTTTCAGTATGCTTCTGTAGAATATGCATCTTCATAGTCCCGCTCTGTGTGAAGCGCGCATGGCAGATATAGCATTCATATGGCTTTTCACCTATGGAAAGGCAAACACAGGACATTAACATTTTTTCTACTTGCCTTACTCTGGATCAATTAACAATAAATCCATGTATTGAAGATCAGAGGAGATCTAAAAAGGTTGAACTTGACAGACTAAAGTATTTTTTCAACCTAAATTACTATGTAACAAACAAAAGGCTTTCAAAAGCAAGCATCACTAATCAGTGGATTATTAAAAATTACCTGAATGGGTTCGCATGTGTCTTTTCAATTTGTAGGTGTCCCTGCTGGCGTAGCTGCACAAGCTGCATTGGAAAGGACGCTCCCCAGTGTGAGAACGAATGTGGCGCTTTAACTTGCTGACCTAAAATAAATTATTTATCCTAAATGATAAAAGGCACCACTTTCTAATTCACATACTATATTTTCTAGTTCTTTGTAATGGATATTTGCGCCAATCTGTTAAACAGTGAAATTGAGCATTAAGAAACAGGAAAAAAAAAAAAAAAAAAAAAAAGTTACTGTAAAGTTTGCAAACTGCTATAATTTACCTCAACACTGGCATAGTCGCACATAGAACACTTGAAAGGTTTCTCATGAGTATGTTTGTAACGACGATGCCGGACTAATTCACCACTGGTCACAAAGGCCATGTCACAATCTGGGCACTTGTGAGGACGAGTTCCTAAGCAGAGTAAAAGAAAGGGAAAATTAAAAATATATATAACATTTTGCCACCATCTGCTGCAGAGGCTAGAAACATCCCTTGCAAAGTAGTTGCAATCCTTTAGGTCATCGGATCCTTATGATGGCTGTTAGATGACAATCCAGACAGTGAAAATAAATGGAGTGCTGATTTGGTAAACTAATAATAACTGACCTGTGTGAGTATTAAGGTGGTTCCTAAGCAGGGTAACTGTTCTAAAAGCTCTGCCACACAGATGGCACTTGTGAGGTCTTTCATCAGTGTGACTCTTCATGTGACGGTCCAGATTTGACCTCCTGGGGCAAGTGTAGCTGCACAGCTCACACTGGAACGTTTTCTTTACACCTATAGAAAGAGTAGGATCAGAGTTTAAAAAAAAAAAAAACACAGTTGATCACTTAAGACAACATTGCAAGTGAGGCGGATCACATAACAAATAGGAGGTTCCAGTAAAAGGTGTAAATTCAAACTACACAACGGTAGGAATTAAAGACCAATTTTACTACAGTAAGCAGTTTTTACATTTAAGCAAGCCTGATCAACCAACAATGCAAAAATACGGTTATCAATTAGTAATTTGTTATTACCAATAATTTTAAATACATACTTGGAGCCCCCTGTCACTTCCAATCAGCAAATCCATGTTGTGCAGAACACATTACTTAGTGTCAGATTTCAAAACAGAAAGAAAGAAAAAAAAAGTATAAAACATACCTTTCTTTTTAATTTTTGTTGGCTTTGGAGGTTTCATATTCCCCACCACTTTCTCTGCATTCACATCTGAGAGTAACCCTTCTTGCTGTTCCTCTTCAAAATCGTACACAGACACATCAACATCCTTTCCTTCTTCGGTGTAACGAAGTTTACTCTTCTTTGTTTTCTTTATCTTTTTTATAGGAGGCTGATAATCAGGATCCTTCTGCCAGCCAGGATCCTCTTGGGGCTGCAGCTCTGTTTGCTCTAGTGTTTCAACTTCACCATTGGCTCCTACCTTAACCACTTGAAAGCCCTCCGGGAGAGGCAGCGTGTGGCAAATCATGGGCTCCCCTTCTTGAAGGCCTTCCTTGACAACTTCATTTTCATAAGTCGCATGAAGTTCACCAACTGATGTTGTAGCAACAGGGACAGTTACTGGAACTTGGACAAGCTGAAGCTCTCCAAGGTTAATAGGCTGCTCTTCCATATTGACAACTTGCAGTGTAATGATTTGTGTATCATCCACATTGGGATCACCATCTTGAGAGACTACACCTTCCATTACTTCAGTCTTCATCTGAAGAAGTGTGGGATCAAGCTGCTCCATCATCACCATCTGCACATTGCTATTTACATCATGAGAAACCTCACTCACATCTGCATGGCTCTGGACTATGACACAGCCATCTTCTTCCACACATCCTTCGCGACGTCTCTGGTAAGTCTTTGTCTCTTTCCTCTTCATGAATGTCTCTGTATCCTCCATAATGGCTTCTCCAATATCACCTTCCATCTTTACCAACTGCAATAAAAAGCACAAAATAAAAAGCAGATTATTAATTGTATGCATTAATTGAACGACAATTCATTAAGTTTAAAAAACTCTAAAAGAATAAATGTAACTCCTAGTAGGGGTTAACATGTATAACAAATGTAGGAGCCAGACTACTGAGGAGACAGAGCAACTGTTCCAAGGAGCAAGGGAAATAGTAGGATCAGAGTTCAAATTTATATGTAGAGTTAACCAAAAATGTAAGAAAAAGTAATATTTTAGGAGCCATGACTCAAGAGGCTTGTAGAGTCTTTAATAAAAATACAAAATTAAAAACGCAAGATTGATAATTTGTTTGAAGGCCAAGTGTATAAATGGAATATAACCTCTTTCACAATAATATGGTGACAGTGGTATTTAGAAATATAACATCTAACAATTGTTTCTGAATTCTCCCAATAAAAGAATGAACACTAAGCAAAAACGAATACAAAAAAACAAAAAAAAACACAAGGAGCAATGTATTGCTTCACCAATGCAGTGGTTCCCTCTTAAACCACTGTAGCATTGGTTTAGTTGGCACATTAGGATCCAGAAGCAAATCTTTAGGGGCTATGGTGTCTCGGGGAGACGAGAACAGGGCGATTAAAGCTTTGGCATCATAATAAGGCATCCATGATTCATTGGTGGAAGTTGTGTGCAAGAGAAGGGTGTTTACATTTCTCGATAGCAATTGTTGCAGTGAATGGTGCAACGGGTCTGCTTCTGGGCCTACGAGAGGGAATGGACAGACTGTTTAACAGTTATCCCATTATCCTTTACAAAGGCTCAATGTTCCTTCATGCCATACCCCACTTTTCAGCGACACTTGAAACTTCCTTGTGATCCATGATGTAAGACAATAGATGCATATTTGTTCTCATAAACCGTTTTAACACACTTTTGGGGAAAACCTGGATTTTTGAGGTCCATGGCTTACATAGCTATTAATGTTGACAAATAAGATTTTTTTTCTTCAACTGCAGTTATCCTCTAAAAGGCCACTCAAGTCCAAAATGATTTATTGTGCATTTAGGAGAACGTGTCTTATACATTACTAAGCTTTTAGTTTGTATTTAAATTATATTAAAAATTTAAGAAAATTGCTAGGAAAGCATCAATGAAATGGATAAAAGAAAAAAAGATGGTCTGATCGTTAAAGTCTCAGAGAGCCTCTGTGTTTCTTATCACATTAAAGATGGGAATACAGACTCCTCGAGTTGCAGTCTATACCTCCATAAGATTCAGTGTCTATAGCAGGGCAAATCCTACTGTGCCTTTATTTACTGTAATTTATCTACACTATAGATATTTTTTCCCATTAAACAAAGGACCACTGCAGTCTAAAAAACACCATGGGCATCAAACAGTTTGGGAAAGTGACAATTTTAAGACTGTTTAGAAGGGCAGTAATCCATTTTGTGCTTGTTAAATAATATCCTGAGCGGAAACATGAGGATGTTTTGCCCATCATTGGAGAGCAGAAATTATATAGAGCCTTTTAGATAATTGGATAAGCTAGAAATTGACACCACACTCTACCTGGCTCAGAAGTATATACTCATGGTTGCTTTCCCTGAAACAAGTTCTCCATAAATGTAAAACCACCCACAAGTCCTTTGCAAAAAAAAATTATGTGATCCATTAAAAGGCACATTTGACATTTTTTAAAGTATGCTCATGTGAAGAACTACACAGTCTAAACGGAAAAATGTATAAACACACAGAACTTCACCTCAGCAATTGAGTGCCAATTTAGTTTCAAAGTTCACCCTCATGCCAGCCAGAGTTAAGATCTCTATACCTCCATAAGATTCGGTGTCAGGGCAAATCTTACTGTGCCTTGATTTTCTGTAATTTATCTACACTAGAAATAATTGGTTTCCATTAAAAGGAACTCTGCAGTTTAGGAATAAAAAAAAGTGTCAAGTATGTTTTGAACTAACAATATTAGCTGCTGTGTAAGCCAAGTATACTCATGGTTGCTTTCCCTGAAACAAGGAGTTCTCCAGAAATCTCTCCAAAAATGTAAAGTCATCCACACAAGTCCTTTGGGAAAAAATGTATGAGCTAAGGTGACTCATAAGCTTGATACATTTTTGTTAGCCCCCATCCAAAGACTAAGAGTTCATAGTAAAATGTCAATGTTATTCATTATGGATTGGAGAAGAGACAGATGAGGCCAGCAAGGAGTGAATTGCAGTAGTCAAGATATGATGAGAGAGTATTAACATTTTAGCTGCGTCTTCTGTAAGATAGTTGCAAATTTGATTTTTTTTTTTTTTTGGTTAAACGGACAAAATGTTGTTATTGATTGAATGTGAGGAATAGAAGAGAGGGCGGGATCCAGTAGAACCCCATGATAACGGGAATGGGAGTGAGGATAGTGGTCAACAGTGAGATATTTGAGGAGTAAAAGCTGTAGTAGAGGGTGGAAAGATAAGGAGTTCAGTCTTAGACATGTTGAGTTTGAGTTGATGGGCAGACATTCAGGAGGATATGCTAGAGAGGCAGTTGGAAACTTGAGCTAAAAGAGAGCGATAGATCTGGTGCAAAGAGGTAGATTGGAGTATCATCTGCACAGATATGATACTGAAATCCAAAGGATTTTATTAGGGTATCAGGGGAGGATGTGTAGAAGAGGAGGGGGCCTAGGACTGAACCATGGGGTACACCAACAGACAGAAAGGAGAGGTGCCAGAGAAGGAGACACTAAATGTTTGATCTTGTATGTATGATCTGAACCATAAGAGAGCTGTGCTCTGAATGCCAGAAGAGCTGAGAGTTTGGATTAGAAGAGGGTGGTCAACTGTACCGAAGGCAGCGGAGAGATCCAGGAGAATTGGAGTAGAGAAGGGACCCTTTGATTTGGCAGTTAGCAAGTCATTGGTGACTTGTGAGGGCTGTTTGGAAGGGGTCAAGAAGGAAATTGGAGGAGATAAATTGAGTGAGGCGATTGTAGACAAGCCAATCATGCAGTTTAGAAGCCAGGGGAAGTAGTGATATAGGGCAGTAGTTGAAGGCAGAAGCTGGGTCAGATGTGAATGGGTGTAATTGTGTCATGTATTAAAGAGGATGGAAACTTACCAGTGTTTAGGGAGAGGTTGAATAGATGTTTGAGAGCTGGGATAAGTGTAGTGGATAGGGGAGGGATTAGCTGTGATTGAATAGGATCATGTGGACATGTAAGGTGAGAGGTTGATCGTAAAGTAGAAAATTCATCCTCAGTTATAGGTCATCAGCAGTGAGACAGGAAGGGGCAGAAGGTGGGCAAAGGAGGTTGTCGAATGTAGCAAATAAACGTTTTAGGGTTGGAGCACAGGTTTGATATTACTGATGAGCTCCTAAAATGTTACTACTGGCTCCTAACTTTGCTATTATACATATCTATATATTTATAACCCATACCATGGGTCCTAAGTTTAGAATACATTTGTTAGCTCTTGTTTTAACATTACAAAAGTTGTATTTGCATACAAAAATATAACCTGTTTAAAACATAAAGAACCCTTGTTACTGCTAATTGGCTGACAGAGCAACTATATACTGCAGGGGACACATCTTCTAGGATACCCCTTTTGGTTCTTGTCGATCACATATAGTTGTGGATCCGCAGGGCTTACAATGTTGGTAATGCATTTGCCGGCCCGTAGGGCCACAACTGTGAGCCTCGTGAAGGTGTGCAGAGGGCCCATAGCCTTGCATTGTGTGGAAAACAGCATTGCAAGGCATACAATTTTATTCATTTTGACAAGCAAGTTCCTAGAGTATGATTAGATGTGCAAGTACTTCCTTGTCGGCTCTTCAGAATTTTGTAATACCCAAGGACAAAGTATATTTACCCACAAACGGTGTATACCTCCAAAGCTGGGCTCAATACACTCCAGAAATGCAATGATCTATTCCCTTCCATGATTATTAAAAATAAGGCATCCAACATCTTACAATTTGTATTTCTAAAAAAGCCAATAAGTGCTCAGGCTAAATCAGTAGATACCTTTAAAAAAAAAAAAGCACACATTTACTGAGATCTAAACTTCCCCTTTATGGAAATCTGGTGATTAACTTATTCTCAATGTGATCTTAGAACTGTGTCAGACCCTTTCAAAATTACAGGAACCACATGTGTGAGAATTGTGTATGGTTACAATTGTAAGTTATACTACTATGAACAATGTATACCACAGAAAAAGAGTCAGACCTATCCTGCTATGTGCACAGGGGTAGCACGCCGCCGATGTAGCGGTCTCTAAGTGGCCGGTAAGTGGTGTAAGGGGTTAGGGACGTTATTTAGGGGGTTAGGGAGTACATCGGGAGGCGAGCGCGCTGTGCACCAGGAAGCTTCCCATGCACATAACAGGATAGATCCAAAAAGTCAAACATTTGCTTTGTATACTATCCCTACATGACTGTATACAAAGCCAAGGTTTGACTTTTTCCCCCTCTGGTATACATTGGCTAATGACCTGATGTATTGTTGGAGAAAATGTAGCTATGATTACTTCTAAAATAGACGAATTAGAAAGCCCAAAACTTTCAGAAGCAAAATACACTTCAGAACATAATTGGTTTCTTCATGAGGGGAGGGGGGGCTTACACGATTGATAAAATTATCAAAAACGTGTAAAGCTACTCAAAGATATTTAAGTTTCATGGATTATGAATTCATCTGACAGAGGAGAATCAATAGTTTTTTGCAGCTGATTTTATTTACATATATATTTATATAATTTTAGGAGCCCACACCCTTAAGATTCTTACTTTCTTGGCCGTTATCAGGTGTTTTATCCTGAATCCTTCTATAATAAATATATATATATATATATATATATATATATATATATATATATATATATATATATATATATATGCATTACTCATTTTTACAGACTATTTTTCTAAAGGATTGTACACTTACAGCTCCTGCATGGGTCTGATTTACTTTATAAAGCGAGTTCAGCCTGATTACAGAGGGAGCTCTTCCAAGCTATTCTGCCCTTCTCCCTTGTGCCAGTCTGGATCATTTTCACCATGGGGCCCTCTACACCAGGCAGCACTGGGCTCCCCTCCCGGAATGAATCAGACATTTTCTAAAGACAAAAAGCCAACACCGACCCGCAAACATCTCACGGGAACGGATTTTATGCCATTTTATGGATCTGACGAATTCGCCCTAACCAAGGGAAAATGTAATGGGTTTTGAGTCACTTTGCTTTATCAAGGCGGACGGGTGGGATTTTACAATAAATAGTTCGTGTGAACCTATTATATATGTATCTAGCATAAAAATGTGAACATATATAATATGAACCAACGACGGTGCTCGTTAAACAGGATGGAAATAGACAGAAAATGTGTTATCGAAACCAACCAAGAAAAAAAGCGGGAATGACTGGCCCCGCGGGCGACTTCATAAAAATAGAACATATTATACAATGCAGAGAATAGTTAACTTTTTAATGGAGTTATAGTCTGGTTCTCGGTTATTTGTGTTAAAACAGCTCCGATGCACCGTCAAACAAAGAGGCCGAATAACTGCGAGATGTTGGAGCCGCCAGAAAAAAAGAAAATGGAGGTGCGGCCTAACCCGGCGGGCTGAGCCGGGGCCTCGCGTACAGCTGCGTACAAGGCACTATGAGGCAAAACACTAGCAGGTTGTGAAGAGGCCGCTGAAGATCGAGGCGCTAGCACATTTGGAATTTGTTCTTTACCAATTTTCAATAACGATAGAGGGAGACAAACACCCCCCGTCGGCCGCCCGCACCGGAGCCCCATCGTGACACCTAGAGGCCGAAGAAAGCTCCTGCAAAACCGCCTGCCCCCCGCTCCTTACCTCTATACAACACCTTTTTCTCGCTTTTTTTCTGCTTTCCCGGCGGGTCTGACTGCTCCGGGGGAAATGACCTAGAACAGGCGGGGCCCGAGCCGCCTCAAGACGAGCCGATCACCGTTTAATCGCTCCGAGACTCCCCTGCTTCACAAAATGGCGGCTCATGCATTTGAGTGCGCCTGCGCAGCTGTGGAGCACCTGGTGGACGCCGGGAGATGTAGTCCGAACTGACAACGCCTGGACATCGGCTCGAAGGTGGAGAAGGCAGAGTGACGAGGGGAAACGTGGGAGGGGATTGGTCAAGTGGGCGCCAATTTTGAACGGTGGCGCGATGACGTCGCCGTGCGTCGTAGTCAAGGAAACTAGTATTTTTTAGTTACGGCCTAGTTTACAGAGAAGCCTGTGCGGCATATCTTAAAACATTTAAGGTATATAGTAAATACATTGTAAAATACTGTTAAACCATCTGTGTGGTTTCTAGATTAGACATGTAAGTTAAAAATATATAAAAGGTTTACAAGTTTGTATAATTTAACATTAAATACATATATTTGTTGGTTTTGGTACACCAGGTTGCCTTCCTCGGAAACCAAACAAAAACAGAGAAATTGTCATCTTTTTTTGCTAGGATTAAATAATACAGATAAACACTCTCAAAAATGAAGTTAAAGTTTCTTACATTTGTAATAGAAGTTATTTAATGTATAAATTAACTGTAAGGTCCTAGTTATTACATAGATGGTATCATTTTATGTGGATGTTCAATGTTTCTGTCTGTCTCTCCTATCTCTCTCTCCTGCCCCTGTCCCTCTCTCTCCCTATGTCTTGTGTTTGTCTATGTCTGACTTGTTTCTCCCCCCCTCTCCTTCCTTCCCCCCCTCTCCTTCCTCCTCTCCTTCCCCCTCTCCTTCCCCTTCCCCCTCCCCCCTCTCCTTCCCCCTCCCCCCTCTCCTTCCCCCCTCTCCTTCCCCCTCCCCCCCTCTCCTTCCCCCTCCCCCCTCTCCTTCCCCCTCCCCCCTCTCCTTCCCCCTCCCCCCTCTCCTTCCCCCTCCCCCCTCTCCTTCCCCCTCCCCCCCTCTCCTTCCACCCTTTCCTTCCCCCTTTCCTTCCCCCTCTCCTTCCTCCTCTCCCCTCTCCTCCCCCCTCTCCTTCCCCCTCCCCCCTCTCCTTCCCCCCTTCCCCCTCTCCTTCCCCCTTCCCCCTCTCCTTCCCCCTTCCCCCTCTCCCCCTCCCTCCCCCTCTCTCTTCCTCCTCTCTCCCTCCATTCTCTCTCCTCTCTCCCCCTATCTCTCTCCTCCCTTTCTCTCTCTCTCCTCCCTTTCTTCCCCCCTACCTCTCCTTCCCTCTCCCCCGCCTTCCCCCCTCTCCTTCCCTTCTCTCTCTCCCCCCTTTCTTTCTCTCCCTCTCTTTATCTCTCTCTCCCCCCCTTTCTCTCTCTCCTCCCCCTTTCTCTCTCTCCTCCCCCTTTCTCTCTCTCCTCCCCCTTTCTCTCTCTCTCCCCCCTTTCTCTCTGTCTCCCCTCTTTCTCTCTCTCTTCCCCCCTTTCTCTCTCTCCCCCCCCCCCTCTCTCTCTCCCCCTCTTTCTCTCTCTCTCCCCCCGTTCTCTCTCAGTCCCTCTCTTAGCAAACAATAATGCTACTTTGGCATCCCTTTTGCATTTGTTCCTAGACTCCATCATTTATTTTCTCTTGTGGACACTTGAGAGTCTCTGTATTGGTAAGAGGAAGTCCAGGATTATCTGGGCAATCAAGGCCTTCCTGTGTGGAAAGTTCTTCTAATATGCATGGAGCATAGTCCCCATCCATGCTGGAGCATTATCACCAGAAGTTACAATCGGTTTTCCAGGACCTCTCCTTAAACAAGGTCCAGCTAGAATTGTATCATCATAAAGGTGGTCATACTCAAACATTTTCTCTGTCTTCTCCATATCCTAGGCACATCTCCATTCCCCTTTTGAGTTCTTATGTTTCATGGAATATCTTTTTCTGCTGGGGGTGGGTGTCTTCATTGGTCCACATATGTCACTGTGTATGGGTTCAGTAGTCTTTCTTTGACTGGTCTGTGGAAGTGGTGTACGTGTGGCCTTTGCTTTGATACAACATGTACATTTCACGAGTGTGTGTCAAGGTAAAATTGTCATATCTTCTGTTAGACAACTATCTTTGCAAGATTCTTTAAGGCTTCTTGGTTTTGATGCCCCTATCTTCTGTGCCATAGATGGATACAGTTACTGTGTACATTATGAGTTGTCGCTTTTGCTTGTTCACGTATAGGTGTTCATTCAACCTTCTCTTTGCTAGGATTTTTTTTAATGTTTCGAATTTTAAATGTATTGCCTCAGAATTGGACTGTGAGTCCATTTTTAGCAAGGGCTTTTACGGATAGGAGTCTTCCTTCCAGGCATGGAACATACAGAACATTCTTTACAAGGATGCTTTGCTTATTCTCCGATGGTATGATGCAATTCAGGAATCCTTGACCTTTGCCTGCTGCTGTGATACTTTCTCCATTCGCTAGGAAGATTTTATCTTTTATACTGTAATCAATTTCTTTAAGAATGTGTTATCACTTGTCATGTGACTTGTTGTCTCTGAGTCTATGCACTATCCATATGATGCATTATTATGAGTTCCTTTAAAGGTGCCATTCCATGATGCATGTGCAGTTTCCTTTGTGGCCGTTTTAACTCTTTCTCTCATGAGTGGCTTTTTTCTTCACTGTTCAGCTTCCCAGTTTGAGCAGGTGACCGGCCTTTCGGGCCGTAAATGCGGACCCTCGCAAAGCAAGGGGCCGCATTTGCAGAGGTGGAGGTTCCAACGTCGGCTGCAATGAGCCTTCGGCTCATTGCAGGCCGCAAACGCGGACCCTTGCGAAGCGAGGGGCCGCATTTGCGGAGGTGGAGGCTCTACGGCGCCTCACTCGTGGTTACAAACAGCCACCGAAGCTGGACTTTGAAAAAAAAACTATAACACGCAATGACTAAATACGGACTTGCACAAAAAAATACGAGACTTAGAAAAAAAAAATTACAAACTCGAAAAAATACAAACTTAATGGCCAAACCGCGCACAGCGAAAATCATTAAAAAAATACACACACAAATAAAAAAAAAACATTACACACAGCAAGGGGGGTCAGGCAGGACGTCTGGAAGTCAGGTTGCACGCAAATTTAAGTCCAATTTGAGAGAAAAAATGGCCGCCGAAACAAACGAAAACAAGGCTACACGACCCCTAAACCTGCAAAACACAGCCAGGCACACACGACTTTTACACAAACCCGTATGACCAACCCAGTAACACTTAAACCAAGGCACTAACACAACTAAACACACTAACACGCATTGTGTGGCAAACAAGATTGCCAGCCTTACAATTTTAATCCCGTCATTTTTGACGGGCAAGTTCCTAGTCTTATATAGTTTGCGTAGTAGATATAGTTTACTACGTAAGTTAGAACGCTCATGCAGTTTTTGTAATGCTGTCCACGTACCTTCTTACGTGAATGAGTTGATCATCTTCCACTATAGGTTTATAACTGTTTTTGCTTGTCTGTCTTTCTTGTCCAATTCTTCAGGGTTATTAGTGGGTCTGTTTGTATCCAGTACCTGCCTTAAGTCATCTTTAGATAACAGCATTTCTAGCTTGAATTTCCATAGTTGGTATTGGTGAGATTTGCTATTGCAAACTTCACATCTGAACCATTTGTCATCTTTGAGTAAATTGGCTGGAGCTCATTTTTCCTCACTCAGGGCCTCATTCTATTAGCGGCCGCAGCCGTTGCGGGGCCGCAAGGACCGGCCGCAAGCTATTCGGCTATTCTATTCCCTTACGGCCGGGGGCTCCGGCAGGCTTGCGGCCGGTGCCTTGCTATCTCTTGCGGCCGCTCGCGCCAGAGGAAAGCCTTTGATCTAAAACGGCCGCAAGAGTTTCGGCCGTAAGACATTCCTATTTGCAATTCAATTGCTCCGGGAAACCTCTCTGCAAGGCTAAAAACGAGCCGCAGCTTACTTGCAGGAAAGAGGTCCCGCTAGCACCAATTAAGCACATAAAATAGCTCAAATAAAGCCATCCTGCACTTTGAGAAGACTATAAAGGGATTTTAGGTGTTAGAAAAAATAGCACATAATTATCCGATACTCAAATCCGTAAAATATTTTATTTTTAATATCCGTAAAATATCCATGTAAAAAGTCCAGAGTGCTTGGAGCACCTCAGACCCGCCCACGCCGCAGCCGGAAAATAAACAGTTAATTTGAACTCGGGTTTGGGCTGATGTGCCAGCTTGAGAGTGGGTTACTTTTAATCCTCATGTCCCCCAATATGATCCCTAGCATTTACAGAGCTGTACAGTGCAGGCTTGAATTTATTTTTGCGTTTTTATATTTCTGCGCTTACGGCCGGTTCCAAGATATGCGGCCGGCCGTAAGAGGAGATCCTTGCGGGGCCGTATAATAGAATCGCGAGTTAACAGAACCCCCGCAAGGAATCGCAGCCTTACGGCCGATTTACGGCCGGTAATAGAATGAGGGCCTCAGTATTTACAGCGATCAAAGATGCAACACTCACTTATTTGTGTTTTCTTTTAGTGTCTGGGCCCATAACCTGTTGGTTAAGCAGTCCACAAAGAGACAATGGTAGATAGTGAAGAATAATATATGTCAGGAGGGCTGTGGGTGACACTGGAGGCCTCAGGAGAGCCGGGGTGAAGCGGGAGAGTCGCGATGGGCCACATGGCACCCCAGAGCCAGGCCCCGCTGCTTTGCACCTACGGTAGCTCCTCCTCTGTTTCAACTGTCCATGCTTATCATCTTTGTCGCTGTGTTTCTGTGTTTGCGTTGACCTCATGAACCACAACACACCATGCTGATCCACTTGGTATTCATGGCAGAGAAACTAGAGTGGGTTGCCAGTTCCTTCTCCAGTGGGACACAGCATACAGCCCCTGTATTCCTAGTACTGACCAGGCCCAACCCTGTATGGCTCCAGGTTGGTGTGACCTTTTGGTTTTCTGACTGAAAGCATAGAATCCTAACTACTGGACCATCAGGGAATTCACTCCTAATCTTAATTACTGTTGATAAAATTATTACCTCAGAGGGTGGATCATTCAGTTAATTTAAACATAAAATAAGATCAAACTTCTATATCAATTCTAGGCACTTCTACGTTTAACTAGAACCAGTTGCAATTTTGTTTATTTTATTTATTTGTATTTTACATTTCTTCAATACAATTTGTTTGTCACTCATATGTAATCTTTGAGAAAGCAACAGAAAGGAATAAAATATGGGACTGTCCTTTCAAAGGAGATTTGTTTGTGGTCTCTCTCTAAGCTCTGAGAGAAAACAACAGGAAGAATTGAAGAAAGAGGGTGTGAACTAGCAGTGGTCATTCATAGACATTGCAGCTTCAATTCTGTAGCTCAGGTTCCTTATCGCATCTCAAAATCTAGGTTAGAAGACCTATATCAAGACATCATATATAAGCACAGCTTAAAAATGTATACAAACTAATAATAGTAAAGTGAAAAGTGTGCCAAACTGGAGGCACTGCAAAAAAATAATAATAATTATGCAGCACCTCCTTCGAATCCCAGGTCAGAATGCACAATAAAACCAATATAAAATGTTTCAATATATATCTCATACAAAATTACAGAGAGAGAAATTGGCTTCACATATTTATGGCTGACGTTAAACAGATTGACTTATCCTCATTGGGCTTATCCATTTCTTCTGCAGAATTCTTGACCACAGTAGAAGATCTGGTGGTTGTCTGATGTGAAATGTCCCATTCCAGTCTACTTCAGTTCATAAATTACTACTGATATGACCTACTGGTATATTATGATATTATGTATGTGTGTATATATATATATATATATATTTTTTTATTTTTTTTTCTTGTATTTTTCTATACCATTTCAGATCAAAACGACCTCCATACTATATGTGTTTAAAGTATATCACACATTTACGTAATTATTCCTTGAATGGATATCATTTTCCACAATGTTTTTCAATTTAAATGCTTTTCTTGGTATTTATCAACAACTGTACTACAGATATACATTTGATCACTATATGCACTAACTACTGGTACTGGCAGTTTATATCAGAGAAGTATTAAAATTGTTTTTTTTCTTCCAAATGACACCAAAATTATTTGGTTCATCCAAATTAATTGGTTCTATTTAACTTTTCAGTGCTACTGTTTCTCATCAGATTATCCCGTTTGCTTCAAGGTCAGTAATCAACTATAATAATTGTGGCAAGTGTGTATCACTCCATGGGAGGGTACACACTTACCCCTTCCTAAGTCTGTACAGAGCTGGAGGGGGGAGGAAGACACTGGGGAGAGGGGGAGGAAGACACAGGGGAGAGGGTGAAGAAGACACAGGGGAGAGGGTGAAGAAGACCCAGGGGAGAGGGGGAGTAAGACAGGGGAGAGGGGGAGTAAGACACAGGGGAGAGGGGGAGTAAGACACAGGGGAGAGGGTGAAGAAGACACAGGGGAGAGGGTGAAGAAGACACAGGGGAGAGGAGGAGGAGGACACGGGAGAAGGGGGAAAAGAGGGGAGGTGGGGGGTAGACACGGGAAAGAGGGGGAAGACACAGGGGGGAGTGAGGGGGAGAGACACACAGGGGAGAGGTGGTGGGAAGAGACACAGGGGAGAGGGGGAGGAAGACAAGGGAGGAACACACAGGGAAGAAGGGGAGGAAGACACAGGGGAGGGGAGGTGGGGGGAAAGACACAGGGGAGAGGGGGAGGAAGACAGGAGAGGGGAGATGGGGGCGAGAGAGACAGGGGAGGGGGGATGAGACACAGGGAAGAGGGGGAGGAAGACACAGGGGAGAGGGAGAGGAAGGCACAGTGGAGGAAGACACAGGGAAGAAGGGGAGGAAGACACAGGGGAGAGGGTGAAGAAGACACAGCGGAGAGGAGGAGGAAGACACGGGAGGAAGGCACAGGGGAGGAAGACACAGGGAAGAAGGGGAGGAAGACACAGGGGAGAGGGTGAAGAAGACACAGGGGAGAGGAGGAGGAAGTCACGGGAAAAGGCGGAGGGGAGGTGGGGGGTAGACAGAGGGGGGAGGAAGACAGCATTGGGGAGAGGTGTGGGGAAGAGACACAGGGGAGGGGGTAGAGACAGAGGGAAGAGGGGGGGAGACACGGGAGGGGAGTGAGGGGGAGAGACACACAGGGGAGAGGTGGTGGGAAGAGACACAGGGGAGAGGTAGTGGGAAGAGAGGGGGAGGGAGACACAGGAGAAGTATTAAAATTGTTGTTGTTTTTCTTCCAAATGACACCAAAATTATTTTGCTCTCTCCCTCCATGTGTCTCCCTTTTTTCTCTTTGCCTCTCTTCCCCATGCCTCTCCCTCCTTCCAAGTCTCCTTCTCTCCACCATGCCTCTCCCCCCCTTGCTTCTCCCTCCCATTATGTCTCCTCCCCCACCATGCCTCTCCCTCCCTCCATGTCTCCTCTCCCCCCATCCCTCTCCCTCCCTCTATGTCTCCTTCTCTCCCCCATGCCTCCCTCTCCCTCCATGCCTCTCCCCTCTCTCTTACCTCCTGCTCCGTGCTGCCTGTCTGCTGGCTCTTCCCTCTGCTGGCTCCTCCCCCTGCCAGCAGAAACAAGCAGGGAATCGGGGGAAGTGTAACGAGTCACGTGCGATAAAGGCAGGAGGGGGCATTTTTGCCACTCCCAAAGAGGTGACACCCAGGGCGCTCCGCCCCCGCGCACCCCCCTTCCTACGCTACTGCCTATACAGCTGAAAATATTGCAGACAGAAACTTCTTGTATAGTTCTCAGGAAGTAATCAGCTAAAAAAGAATATGGCAGATTCTGCAGCGCAATTGCATATAAAAAATAATAAACAGACGCAAATGTTTTCCCTTTCACATACAAGTCGCACAGTGATACTTTAAGATTTTCTGTGAAAATGCCTTCATGCTCCTTCATGTGACGTTTTTCCAAAACCACTGTAGAACCTTTATTTACGATATTTCTCATCAAAGGACAAACTCTTATCTATATTGGATATCCTTTTTTAGCAGTCTGAGCTGAGGACCAGATATTAATAATAGAGATCAGTATTTTTTCATAATTTACATTGGTGGCAGAGTATATTAACACTTCCCTGCAATTATAGTGACACAAAATGATGTCCTATTACATTTGTAATTTATGAAATTATGTGTTTTAAATTTGTGTTATTCCAAGGGATGAGAGCACAAGACTTTATTAGACAGTCACAAACATAAAATACATACTTCTGCTCTGAGAGTAACAACTAGAAAACTAACATCTGTATTAACAGGACTGTCCCTGGCCATTAGCTTATAGCCCACATTTAAAAATATTTAAGAGTGTACAATCATGACCCTTAACAAGTTTGGATTTATTCAGCAGCAGCACGTATTCATAGTTTACACTAATTCGGATTTATATTGAGAAAATTGTTATTGCACATAAAAATATTTTTAGACAAAAAAATGAGTTTATGAAAACTGTATATAAAAAGCCCCTTCTTGCTTCAACGCTTTCTGACAACTTGGAGGTTGAGGGGCTGTGTTTATCTCTTCTATAAGAGAGGGAGGGGAGGAAAAGGGAATTTGTTATATACTTAGGCCCTCATTCAATTGCAATTTTGCCAATTGAATAGGGGTCTAAATAAGCACATCACATATATTTTTTAAAGAAGTTTTTAGTTATTAAGCATCTATCCAAAAGCAAGGTTTTCACTAACTAAAAACTTCTTTAAAAAATATATATTATGTGCTTATTTAGAACCCTATTCAATTGGCAAAATTGCAATTGAATGAGGGCCTTAGAGATTTTCAAATTTGATACCTACCCCTTCCCATGCACATACTCAGAAGCAAATCAAAAGCAGTCTTCACAAAATAATCATTAGCCACATTAAATTAGAAGCCCATATCTGCAACGTGAGCCCTGCAACAGCTGCAAGCTTGAAAATCTCATGTGTTACAGGGCTATTAAATTGGAAGGGACTGCGAGCTACAGGCCCGAGATGCTAAACCGCAACCCAGTCTGTCGCACATTGGATGTGCAGCCGTGAACATGATCAATTTGTCAAACCCATAGTAATGGGTTAGACGTAGCCAATGGCAATAGGGATTGCCAGCATGGCTAATGAAAGCCTGCGGGCTCCCGAAAGCAGCCCTTGCTGCGGGGGGCCCAATTGGGGCAGCCGCTGCATCTAAAATTTGAATTTCCCGCCTTGCGGGTCCTGAAAGAACCTTTAAGGTCCTTAAGGGACCCGCGCTAAATAAAAAATGAACCCCTGCCATGGGGATACTATAAGTACCCCCAGGCATCTAAAATGAGCCCCATCACTCATGGGGGTCTATATAGACTCTCATGAGACTATAATTAACCGCTTCAGTCCAATAGGGGTCTATATAGACCCCTAAAATACACTATTAACCCTTATATTAACATTATAAGTGCCATGAGGGTCCACTACACTATTAACCCTAAATATACCCCATTAACTCTAACTATATCCAATTTACCCTAACTATACGTATACACCCCTAACTGTACCCAATAAACCCCTACCCTATTAACTCCTATTTTACATTTTTAACCCCATCCTACCATTCTATTAACCCCCCTCTAACTAATTAACCCCCTAAATAATAGTCCCCCGTCTAATTAACCCTATTTAACCCTCACCATGCCTAATTAACCCTATCACTAACCACTTAACCCTATCTAGACCCAGTTATCCCTATCTAGTCCTATTTAACCCTAACTATACTTATTTATCCCTAACTGGGCCTATTTAACCTCAAATGTACCCAGTAAACCCCTATCCCATAAACCCCTTTCTACCCTATTAACCCCTACACTACATACCCAACTCCTACCCTATTAACCCCTACACTACCTACCTAACTCCCTAATAAAATCCCTAACACCCACCTAATTACAAAAGAAAAAAAAAACAACTAATTACAGAAAATGAAAAAAAGCATTACATAAAATAAAAAAAACACCTAATTACACAAAATAATAAAAACTACATTACTGAAAATAAAAAACTACATTGCAGTAAATAAAAAAAACACAATATATAAAATAAAAAACCTGACAGTACATAAAATAAAAAAACACAGTATTTAAAATAAAAAAAAACTACAGTACATAAAATAAAAACAGCCTCACTAAAAATAGGAAAGGGTAAATTAAACCACTTACCTTGCCAAAATGCCCCTCCAGCAAAGCTGGTCTTCAGTTCTTCATACCAGATAGGGCCCCCCATAAATGTCCAGAAGTCTGGTCACACCTACAAAAAAAAGAAACATTATAGTTAATACAAAAACACATACAACATGTAATATTACAAATATTCAACTTACCTGTCCAAAATGCCCCTACAGTGATGCCCCAGTCTTCATCGCACGCAGGACCCCTCCCAAAAATATCCTGACGTTCTAGCAGGGGTGTATCCCATTCTGATTGACTGAAAGCAATAGCACCTTCTGATTGGCTGAAATATGTTTGACAGCAATTTCAGCCAAACAGAAGACGCCATTTCTATTTTTTGAGCGGAGCATGTGCGGGAACCTCTATTTGCAGTGGGGAGCTCATTAAGGGAGTAACTCAGTACATTCTGGAGGGGCCCTGTCTGTGTCGACTGGATGAAGACCAGGGCATCGCTGGAGAGGCATTTTGGACATGTAAGTGGAATATTTATAATTTATTATATTACATGTTGTATGTGTTTTGTATTAACTATAATGTTTCTTTTTTTTTGTAGTTGTGACTGGACCTGTGGACATTTATGGAGGGCCCAATCTGGGACGAAGAACTGAAGCACAGCATCGCTGGAGGGGCATTTTGGCAAGGTAAGTGCTAATTTACCCTTTCCTATTTTTAGGGAGGCTATTTTTTTTTTATGTACTGTAGAGTTTTTTATTTTATGTACTGTGGGGGGGGGGGTTTATTTTCTGTAATGTAGTTTTTCATTTTCAGTAATGTTGTTTTTTTTATTTCAGTAATGTAGTTTTTATTATATTGTGTAATTATGTGGATTTTTATTTGATGTAAAGCTTTATTTTATTTTCTGTAATAAGGTGTTTTTTTATTTTTTGTAATTAGTGTTAGGGGGTTAGGTAGGTCGTGTAGGGGTTAATACGGTAGGGTAGGAGTTGGGTAGGTAGTGTAGGGGTTAAAAGGGTAGGAGGGGGTTTATAGGATAGGGGTTTACTGGGTACATTTGAGATTAAATAGGCCCAGTTAGGGTTACATAGGCCCAGTTAGGCTCACAGCGCCTTCGTTGCAATTTAATAGCATGATTGGAAAGTAGCAGGTACAGGCGTGAAAGATCAATGGGTTTGCTGGCTGCGATGTTCCATGGTCCACAAATAGTACACATTTTTCGCCCGTCCTACATTCTAACACACAAGTAGGCAACGTCCTGCTTTACAAGGCTAATTTAATAGCCTTAAGTTTTACTTTTTTAGATACGGGCTACGTTTTAAAATGCTACGTAATATGTCGGCGCGTTATAAAAAAACGATAATAATAAAACGTAGCCCGAATTTAATTGGGCTGCATGTCAGCAGGCATCCAAAAATGAATGTAATTTTTTTAGAAAAATGTATCCTTATGACATTTTCCTTTCCTATTTATGCTTATCCAATTTTTTTTTTTTTTTAATTCAATTTTTTTCCTTTATTTTGTTTATAGATTGAAAAAACATTACATAAATAAACATATAACGTTTGAAGTAATACAAATTACGAACAGTCGAATAGTTTGTTTTAGAGTTTCCTTACAAATAGATTTCAAATCATAACGTAACATACGTAACATTCAAACTTGGACCAGCCTAGAAACAGTACATGAGGACCTAGAAGGGTTCTACCCTAGGGCCCATTTGTGTAGTTTTGTGCAGAATTTGTGCCTTTACTAATAAAAGAGTGAGAGTTTTAGAAATAACCTCCGAGAGGATCTCGCAGCATCCAGATGTCCCAGCAGGAGGCCCAGCGTCTGTATTTCCCGTCCACTTCTGCCGATAGTGAGCTCATGTTTTGTATGTATCTTATTTTTTGCCTCACCTCAGTGTACGATGGAGAAGTGGCTTTTCAGTGTTTCGCGATGACACATCTGGTTGCTAGAAACACTTGACTGGTCAAGAACTGCTCATTTTTTGAAAGACCCCTGATCGGAAGACCCTGTAGGGCTTCACTTGGGTTCTGCGCTAGACGTTTCTTCCATAGTTTTTCTAAAGTGTCATAGGTAAAATCCCATGTTTGGCAAATTTTGGGGCATTCCCAGAGCATGTGTAGCATGGTGCCTTCATTGGGGCAACCTCTAGGGCACCTGGCGGGGTATGCGGGATTTGCGCTGTGCAGCCTAGTCGGAGTGAGGTTATTGTTATCATTATTGTTTTATTGTTTTCCTTAAGTGTTATGTTGAGAGAGACATTGTTTGCTTGTTTTAATATCTTACCCCATTCCTTGTCTTCTAACGTAACCTGTAAGTCTGCTTCCCAAGCTATTTGGTAGGGGAGTTTGGCGGGAGTATTGGTGTCAGAGAGTATTTTGTAGAAGGTGGAAATGTTACCTTTCCCCCCTGGGTTGTTGAGGAAGCGTCGTTCAGTTACTGATCTGTCACTAAGACTATTTAACTTATTTGTGTGTGTGAGCACCTTGTTGACTCCTATCAGATTGAGCCATTCTTTGGGGGGTGATAAACCTTATCCAATTTTTTAAACATACTGTACCTTTTTATTATAAGCTGTTACTTTATAATCAAATATTTATATAATCTAAAATGTCTAACTTTATAGTGTTTTCTAATACCAAAAGTTAAGTGGGTGTAATTGACAACCCCAATTCTATGATTAAAACATATTCCGTATTACTTTAATATTTCAGCTTCTAAGCCTCTTGTTGGGCTACTTGTCGCCATCCTCTGTGAAGTAATTAAGGAGCAAATCCAATTGGGACATACTGCTAAGTGGTCAGGCATTTATTTATGGCTGGGTACACTTAAATGGCTGAAGACTAAAACACCTTGCACACATGACCATTCAGTGAATAGAGTACCAGCCTGTATATCACATAATGTGTTTACTGAAGCCTACACATAAAAGAGAACCATATTAATTTATGTTTATGACTATAAACCTTACCAAAATTATATACAATTAATTTGATGGAGTTTTTAATGAAAGGTACTCTATGCTATTCTGTTTTTGTTTTATATACAGTGAAACCTCTATATTCGTCAGCTCCTATATTAATCAAATCCAATATTTGTCAAATCTTTTCAGCAACAAATGCTCTGATATTCATACAAAAATCCAATATTCGTCATGAAAAGTCACCCATCACATGTTAATCAAAATATAAATTCATTCAGTGATAATGTAATTCTATATTCGTCTAAATCAGTATTCGTCAGTCCCTCAGGAACAGATTAATGATGAATATAGAGGTTCCGCAATACATGTTTCATCTAGGAGATTTTATTCATTTTATTCTATTCAATGTAATTGTCATATAAAATGTACATTTAACTTACATCTGAGAAGACCCCTTTCTTCCTGTTCTTATTTATGCATAATGTCATGTTGCACAGCTGTGACCTAAATCCACACCCTAAAAGGAGGGGCTTCATACCACAATTGAGGTAGATACAATGAATTCAGTCACCTAGTTAAAGCATTCATATACATTCATATTATTAAAACTAATATGGACCCCCATGGCACCTAACCTTAACTACTGTGCCACAGCACTTAACGTTAAAACCACAGGGGCCGATATAGGATCCCCATGGACCATAAAAAAAATACAAAAATAAATAATTAGCCTGTTATGGGGGTAAAACATACATTACCTATAAGCTGATGCCCTCCAGTGACTATCATTGAAGTGCTCCTCCTCACTATTTGGTCCTGGATAAGTGGACACACCCATGGGCGGAGTTAGGGTCCAGGGTGTCCAATATAGACCCCTGTAGAGGTAGGAAGGGTGCAATGAGGGTCATCAAGGAAGGCACAGAGGTTACCATAAGGTGCTCTGTGTCTCCATTAGGATCCGCATGGTTATAGTGAACCATACCACTGGGGTCCATTGAGGTTAATATTAGGTGCTATTGGAGATCATTGAGGACTGCCGTGACATTGGCGTTCATTTTAAGTATCATGTCTGTTGAGGAGCCATAGGGACCCCATGGTCCAGGGTTAATGTTAAGGAGTCTCTAAGAACCTTTATGGTTGTACTTTAGATGGGTCCCCTAGTTCATAGGTGGTGGTGGGTGGGAATGGAGAAACCAGGGGAATCCTCAGGCTCATAATAGGTAACAGGTAGGAAAGAGATATCCTGTCCCCTCAAAATTTCCTGTCCCCTAAAAATAACTCAACACACACCGTTGGCAACAAAGTGAGTACACCCCTAAAAGGAAATGTCCAAATTGGGCCCAAAGTGTCAATATATTGCGTGGCCACCATTATTTTCCAGCACTGCCTTAAGCCTCATGGGCATGGAGTTCACCAGAGCTTCACAGGTTCTACTCCTCCATACTGACATCACAGAGCTGGTGGATGTTAGAGACTTTGCACTCCCCCACCTTCTATTTGAGGATGCCCCACATATGCTCAATAGGGTTCAGGTCTGGAGACATGCTTGGCCAGTCTATCACATTTACCTTCAGCTTCTTTCAGCTTCTTTAGCAAGGCAGTTGTCATCTTGGAGGTGTGTTTGAAGTGGTTATCATGTGGCCCAGTCTCCAAAGGGAGGGGATCATGCTGTGCTTCAGCATGTCACAGTACATGTTGGCATTTGTGGTTCCCTCAATGAACTGTAGCTCCCCAGTGCCTGCAGCACTTATGCAGGCCCAGAGCAAACATATATACACATACAGTGGATATAAAAAGTCTACACACCCCTGTTAAAATGTCAGGTTTCTGTGCTGTAAAAAAATTAGACAAAAAGAAAAACAAACTCAAATCTTTTAGTTAGAGGGAAGAAAAAATCTAAAAATAAAATAATATGGTTGCAATAGTAGGCACACCCTTAAACTAATACTTTGTTGAAGCACCTTTTGATTTTATTACAGCACTCAGTCTTTTTGGGTATGAGTCTATCAGCATGGCACATTTTGACTTGGCAAGATTTGCCCACTCTTCTTTGCAAAAACACTCCAAATCTGGCAGATTGCGAGAGCATCTCCTGTGCACAACCCTCTTCAGATCACCTGGGGCTCAGGACAGTATTCCAACATGATAACGACCCCAAACACACCTCCAAGACTACCACTGCCTTTTTAAAGAAGCTTAAGCTAAAAATGATGGACTGGCCAAGCATGTCACCAGACCTAAACCCTATTGAGCATCTGTGGGGCATCCTCAAACGGAAGGTGGGGGAGTGCAAGGTCTCTAACATCCTCCAGCTCCGTGATGTCATCATGGAGGAGTGGAAGAGGACTCCAGTGGCAACATGTGTAGCTCTGGTGAACTCCATGCCACACAAAATATTGACACTTTGGGCCTAATTTGGACATTTCCACTTAGGGGTGTACTCACTTTTGTTGCCAACAGTTTAGACATTAATGGCTGTGTGTTGAGTTATTTTTAAGGGAACAGCAAATGTACACTGTTATGCAGGCTGTACACTTACTACTAGTGATGTCGCAAACCTAAAATTTTCGGTTCGCGAACCGCGAACCGCCGCAAATGTTTGCGAACCGGCGAACATCGGCGAACCGCCATAGACTTCAATGGGCAGGCGAATTTTAAAACCCACAGGGACTCTTTCTGGCCACAATAGTGATGGGAAAGTTGTTTCAACGGAACTAACACCTGGACTGTGGCATGCCGGAGGGGGATCCATGGCAAAACTCCCATGGAAAATTACATAGTTGATGCAGAGTCTGGTTTTAAGCCATAAAGGGCATAAATTACCTAACATTCCTAAATTGTTTGGAATAACGTGCTTTAAAACATCAGGTATGATGTTGTATCGATCAGGTAGTGTAAGGGTTAGGCCCGCTTCACAGTGACAGACCAAACTCCCCGTTTGGTCTGCACCGCAAGCAACCACAAACAGTCCATTTGCACAACCGCAAACTCCCCATTTGCACAAGGTTGGATACCAAGCTAGCCATGTCCCGTTCCTTGTCCTCCCTGATGTCATTGAAGGTCTCTTCCTCCACCCAGCCACGCACAACACCAAGGGTCCCCGAAAGGTGACAACAAGCCCCCTGGGACGCCTGCTGTGTTTGGTCTTCCACTTCCTCAAAGCCACCTTCCTCCTCTGACTCCTCTTCTTCAGACTCCTCTCACTGCATTGCCTCTCTCTGCATTATTATAAGGTGTGTAAGGTAGTACTACTCTTATCAGTTTAAAACCTGTTACAGCACATATCAGGGGGCGTGTATAAGGCCTGGATTTTTAGAACCAGGAGATGGAAAAAGATGCTTTGTTGGTCGTATCACTTCAATTTTGGGGCACGGCACGTGCAGTCAAAGGTGCCACCAGATAGGAGTGGCGTGTTTGTAAGTACTACTCTTATCAGTTTAATACCTGTTACAGCACCTATCAGGGGGCGTGTATAAGGCCTGGATTTTTGGGACCGGGAGATGGGAAAAGATGCTTGGTTGGTCGTATCACTTCAAATTTGGGGCACTTTGTGACATTAGCTTCTTACGCTCAAACATGTCCTTTACAGGCACCTGACTATGGGCAGATGAGCAGGAACTGCTCAAGGCGAGAGACGGAGTGGCGGATGGTTGAGAGTGGTTAAGGAGGACAGCAGTGGTTAATGTGGCTGATGATGCTGGACCAGGAGGAGGATGGCGGCTTTGAGTTTGTGTGCTGCTTGTACTCATGTGTTGGTCTGGAGTCACCCAAACATTAGGTCTCAACCTGTAGAGGATAAGGGAACCAGGCTACTCTAGACCTCATTCATCATTACAGGTTTTGACAGATTGGTACTATGCGTGCAAGCTACTGTGACAACAGATATGAGTGGCACTGTGCACTTGCAGAAGTTGGCAGAGTAGACGCTGTAGGCCTGACACAGACGCTTGCAGACAAGTAACTGCTATTCAATGTATTACAGTCAAAATTGTATTCTTTGTTTAAATGTGCACTACTGACTGTTACACCAGATATAAGTAGTGGCACTGACTGGGCAAGTGGGCACAGTATACGATGTGAGCCTAAGACACACACGCTGGCAGGCAGGCAAATGAAATTAGATTACACAGAAAAAAAGTGTTGTTTTTTTTAAATGTAGAGTGCTGGTACACCACTAGATTAGATTGGTTGAACTTGGCACAGTACTTGTAAGCCTGACACACACACTGGCTAGCGGTCAGGCAAATGAACTTAGATTGGCGGTCAGGCAAATTAACTTAGATTTAAGAAAATAAAATTATTGGTTTTTTAAATGTAGACTGCTGGTACACCACTAGATTGGATTGGTTGAACTTGGCACAATACTTGTAAGCCTGACACACACACTGGCTAGCGGTCAGGCAAATGAACTTAGATTGGCGGTCAGGCAAATGAACTAAGATTTAACAAAATAAAAGTTTTGTTTTTTTAAAAGTAGACAACTAGTAAACAAGATTGTATTGGTTGCACTGTGCACACACAGTATAAGCCGTGAGCCTGACACACACACTTGCTAGCAGGGGCTAGCAGGGAGACAGGCAAATTAAGTTAGATTAGACAGAAAAAAAAAAAAAATGTTATAGCCCTAAAAAGGGCTTTTTGGGGTGCTGTGTTTACAGCAGAGATCTGATGAGTACTTCAGCACTGCACTGGACACTGAAAAAATTTGCCTAGCTATTGATTTCCCTATTCAATCAGCATCACCTACACTCTCCCTCCTCTCAGTAAGACTGCAAGTTAGTTATGATTCCAAAATGGCTGCTGTCCATGAGGTAGAAGGGTCTGGAAGACAGGGTATGATGCTGATTGGCTGGAATGTGTCTGCTGACTGTAAGGTGAAGGGTCAAAGTTTGCTCAATGATAAAGTATAGGGGGCGGATCAAACATTGCATATGGTCGCAGTTCTCCGCGAACGCGAACATGCTATGTTCACCGGGAACAGTCCGCCGGCGAACTATTCGCGACATCTCTATTCTTCACAGTTAGGGTGGTTAAACTGTGGAATTTTCTACTGAAGCAGGTGGTGACAGCAAATTCGCTATTTAACTTTAAAAAGGTACTGGATATATTTTAAATTAAAAAGGGCATTCAGGATTATCCTGGTTAATTAGAGAGAGAGTATTGATCCAGGTAAGAATCCAATCGCCTATATCTGGGGTCATGAAGGAACTAATTTTTTTTCCCTTTTGAGACGATTGGCTAAGTTTCACTTGGAATTTTTTCTGTTTGCCTACCTCGGGATCAATTAACAACTAATCTGCATATTGCAGATCAGAGAAGATCTTAAAAGGTTGAACTTGATGGACTTAAAGTATTTTTTCAACCTCAATTACTATGTAACTAAGTCCAAAGCCGGTGTTTGATAACTGAAGGAGGGCATTGCATCAAATGATGTAACCATACCTTTCCTGAAATATAAACCCATATCTCTTACACACAACTTCCGCCAATGTATCATGGATCTCTCCAGGGTTCTCTGAATTAATACAATGTTTTCTCATTAACAACTAGCTGTATGTTTTTTTAGTATATTGTACTACAACTATTGTGGTCCCTATAGAGATCATGGCACCTAAAATTAAGCCCCTCACTCCAGAAGTCATCAACATACCCCATGGTACAATTAACAATAACCATGGAGGTCTTCATGGGCCCCCATGGCACCTAACATTATCCCCTGTGCCATATATATTCTATTTTTTGCCCGTTCTGATTGGCTGGAATAAGTCGAAGGCAAGCGCACAAATAATAATAAAAAACAATAAAACAATAAGTTGAAGGCGAGTGCAAATAAAAAAAACCTTTGAGGAGGAAATCCTTTTGGTGCATTGTTTTTTTTTTAAAGAGCAGAAGGTTTTTAAATGGAGGTCTATTTCCACAGGCTGAAGATAAGGAACAAGGGCTTCAATCAAAAAAAAATGAGGACGTATTCTTCATTCAACGTGGAAGAGTGAGGAGTCTGGGCATCGATTATCATCGCTGGAGGACATCAAAAGCATAGGTAATGTATAATTTCTTCTCTTACTGGTGTAATTTTTTTAATAATATTTTTTTTATGCACTTAGTATTTGGGACTATGGAGTCTTGAAGGACTTTAATGGGAGTTTAAGGTCTATAGGGGTTCTATATGGACTCCTGTGGTAGTAAGGCCCGACAGGTCCATGGGGGTCCCCTGTGGTGGTAGGATGGGTGCAAATGGGTCCTTGAGGAGCCCATGGTATAGGGGTTAACTTTAGGTGCCATAGAGTAAGAACCCACATGATCATATGGGAGTTAAGACCCTATTGGTATAGCGGTTAATATTAGATGTCATGGGTGCCAGTAGGGACCCCCATGGTTATGCTTTTGTTGGATAAATACATGGGATCATATGGGGTAGCAGGTAATAAGGGGGAATCCTGGGGAATACCCAGGCACATAGGAGGTGACAGTATTAACCCCTTAACTGTGTCCAATTTGAATTCTTTTCTGCCTTTGGGTGGGGTTGAAAGTACCTGTTGGCTTTTTTAAATTTTAGGTACTCTGATATCATTACAGGAAGCGATTTGTAAAAAAATTATGGCACAGGTGCTCATGTCTTATAATGTTCAAGAAATGCCATTCAAGTGCTAGTAATGTCCATGAGGTTAGTTTTGCACGTGTGATGTGAGAGCTCAGTAGTGATGTGTGAGTGAACTTTACTTGGTTCTTTTCTTACAAAAGCCATGGAATAGAGACCTATGTCATTAACTCATATTGCAAAAAAAAAAAAACATTGCGTTCAAAATAAACCTGCTTCAAAACGTCTATTGTGTACCAACTCCTCCAATCGCTATATGGTGTGGGATTATGGTGACAAGTGACATCAGGCTACGATTTAGATGTATACCATTTTATCTTTTAGCCCATTCTGGGGAAAAGTTTTTGATTGATAATTTCATTCCAATTTCTTTCATAATAGTCTATTATCCTGAACCTCCTTGCCTGATATTGAGTTTTAATCTTTGTATTTCACAAACCTGTTTTTTGCTATGAGCCATTTTAAAGTGTTTAGCTACACTGCTTTTTATCTACTCTTCAATATAGCTTTGCTCTGCTATGGTTTTTTCAAGGTTTTTGCAGTTTCACCTACATAAGATTTGGGACAATCACAAATACTCAGTTACTAAGGAATACTAGTTTCCCAAGGTATTTTCTACCCAAATCAACTTCATAAGTAAATAAGATATTGGGATAAAATGGTCACATATTAACATAATTTTTATCAATTTTGTGTCACAATGGTGTTGTGACCCAAAATTAATAAAAATTCTGTTAATATGTGACCATTTTATCCCAATATGTTATTTACAATCACAAATAGTTCACACTGTCTATGCCATATCATATGTGATAGTATACCCTTTTCCTTGCAGATCTGAGAAATGTTTTGTAGTCCAGAGATATCTACGTACACAGAGTTTTACAAGCATACTATCCTTTGCTCTGTCGTCCTAGGAGCCAATTGCTGTTTATGAACAGACCATCTCCCAGACTCTTCACTTTTCTTATAGTCATCCTTGGGTATTAACGCAAAATTTGAGATATATCTTTTTCTAACAATAGAACATCCGAATGTTTTCGTTTTATTTTTTTTTGTTATTTATTTTTTAATATGGCTCTGAGACAATTCCAATGGGTATATTACTTAATTCACTGTTATTTTCTGGCAGTACCCTAGTGGATATCCTGTTTATCCTTTTTTTTTTTGCTCTAATATAGCTTTAGGTTTAGCTCTGTTAGAATATTCTCTCTTTTTTTAAATCTGCTTTATGTCTCCAGCTTGCCTTACAAACCATTGTCCAGGAACTGCTCCACTTAAATAGAGTCTATCAAAGTCCTAGCATGATGGCTTTCTGCCACCAATAGAATGTTTCTGTGGGCTTATGATACCCCATTATCATCAAATACCCTTGTTTTACTATAGTTAAATCTAAAAACATAAGAGTCTGGGGCCTCATTCAATTGTGGTACGTTGATTTGCTGCGATCGGGTTACGTCCTCACGTTGCCCTACATTTACGCTGCTATTCAATTGGCCGAGCCCACAAGTCAGTCCCCCTCTGCACTAATCGCAAACCATGCAATCGCCAGTAAGCATTCGCGGGCTTAAATATGATCGCGGCCGCAAGACTGTAACTCATGTTGCAAACCAGCAAACTCGGAGCACTCTAAATGTAAACATAAATTCAATCCAGCACTGTAAATGATGTGGAACACAATGGGTGACATTAGGATTAAAAGCACACCATTCTCAAGCTCGCACATCACCAAAATCAAATACTTTATTTCATGTTTAATATCCGTCCAAAGTCCTACGGGCTTGAATGACCTCCAAGCCCATAGGACCTCAATAAAATATGAAGGTTGGATTCCAAAGTCCTACGGGCTTCAACTTCCAAGCCCGTAGGACTTTGGAATCTTTTGGAATTTTCTGACGGAAAATTAAATAAAGTATTATATTTAGGTGATGTGCAAGCTTGATAATCTGGCGCTTTTAATTCTAATGTCAACCATTGTGTTCCCTATCATTTACAGTGCTGTATTGATTTTTTTTTTTTGCATTTCAAGTGCTACGATTAGTAAGTAAGCCCTTTGTGATGCCTCCTTGGTACAAGTAAGCTGCGGTTCACGTTTAGCCATTTACGCGCTTGACGGATGGGTAATCGGAGCAATTTAATAGCGATTAGGGATTTTTTGCGGCCGCAACTATTGCGTCCGTGAACGATTAATGGCTTTGAGGGAAGTATGCTGCGATTGAAGCTTCCCTGGGCCACATTGGAAAAAGACGAGTTGTTTTGGGCCACACATAAAATACACTAACACTAACGTTAGCTGATGAGCAAAAAAACAAAGAATATATAGTTAACATATTTAAGTAATTTAAATGTCATTAATTCATTATTTTTTTTATTATAAAAGTAAAAGACAAGACAGCAACATGAAATTAGTGCGATGTTTGACATTCATTTTGAAACATTAATGCTTCCATATTTGGTTTGATGGAAGTAGTTGCAATTCTCAGTGAGTTCTCAAGGTGCTCATCAGATATTTTGGTTCTAGTTTTATTCTTCGTGTGCTTCATCCTTGAAAATAGCTGCTCACAAATGTAGATGCTTCCAAATAGCGATGACATGAATAAGCATCATTGTGAAGCGAGGGATATTTTTTTCTGGGAATATATATCTTATAGAAATCCAGTAAAGAGACATGATCAACATTTTCTTTAAAGGTATATTGAAGTTAGATGGGTTATAAATGCATCTGATAGAGGTGAATTTATAGTGTTTGAAAATAATTTTTTGCATGAAAAAAGTCCAAAGTAAACAGTTAAAACCGTTAACCTGAAGTTTGCTGATTTTCTTGCTTTTGCAAAGAGTTTTCTCTCAATGTTGAGACCCCCAGAAATTCCCAGGGATAATTTGCATATCTTATACAATGTTTCTTTTTTACTTGGGGATTTTGCAGACATGCTCAGTTAGCACCTGAAGTCTGCCCTACAGTGGGAAGTCACATGATGTCAGACACTTAACTTTCCTTTAGATTTCTGTCCCTTCATTCACCGATTGTTTTGTCTACATCCCAGATGATACTCCCCCCCCCCCCCCCCAGCCCCAGAGAATTACACCACGGCCCAATAAAATTGTGTCATGGCCCCAGAGAATTGCCCAGTGACCTCCCACGGCCCCAGATAATTGCCCCCCAACCCCATAGAACTGCCCAGTGATCTCCCCCAGCCCCAGAGTATTGTCCCCCCGCCCCAGATAATTGCCCAACAGCCCAAAAGAATTACCCAATGACCTCCCCCAGCCCAATAATTGCCCCACAGCCCCTTAGAATTGACCAATGACCTAGCTTAGCCCCAGATAATATCCCCCCCAACCCCAGAGAATTACTCCACAGCCCCAGAGAATTGCCTCCCGGCCTCAGAAAATTGCCCCTAACCACAGTGATTAGCCCCACAGCCCCTTAAAATTGCCCCACAGAATTGCCCCCAAAGCCCCAGAAAATTGTCCCCCAGCCCCAGAAAATTGCCCCATGGCAACAGAGAATTGCCCCATAACCTCCCCCAGCCCCAGATAATTGCCACCTAACCCCAGATAATTGGCCACCAGCCCAAGAGAATTGCCCCACAGCCAAATAGAATTGCCCAATGACCTCCCCAGCCCCATGATAATTGCCCCCCAGCCCCAAAGAACTTCCCCAGTGACCTCCCCCAACACCAGTGATTTGCCCCCAACCCGAGAGAATTGCCCCACGGCCCCAGAGAATTGCCCTGTGACCTCCCCCAACCACAGTAAATTGCCCCCCAGCCCCAGAGAATTGCCCCCCAACCCCAGAGAATTGCCCCAAAGAATTGCCCCGTCACCTCCCTCAACCCCAGATAATTGCCACCCAGCCCCAGAGAATTGTCCCCCGGACCCAGAAAATTGTCACGTGACCTTCCCAAACCACAGTGAATTCCCCCCAGCCCCAGAGAATTGCCCCTCAACCCCAGATGATTCCCCCACAGCCCCATAGAATTGCCCCGTGACCTCCCCCAACCTCAGATAATTGCCCCACAGCCCCTTAGAAACGCCCAATGTCCTCCCCCAGCCCCAGAGAATTGCCCCCCCCCCACCCCAGAGAATTGCCCCAAAGAATTGCCCCGTCACCTCCCTCAACCCCAGATAATTGCCACCCAGCCCCAGAGAATTGTCCCCCGGACCCAGAAAATTGCCCCACAGCCCCAGAGAATTGCCCCGTGACCTCCCCCAACCCCATGGCTCCAGAGAATTGCCCCGTGACCTCCCCCAACCACAGATAATTGTCACCCAACCCCAGAGAATTGCCCCCAGACCCAGAGAATAGCCCCCAACCCCAGATAATTGCCCCCCCAGCCAAATAGAATTGCCCAATGACCTCCCCCAGCCATCGATAATTGCCCCCCAGCCAAATAGTATTGCCCAATGACCCCCCCCAGCCCCAGATAATTGCGCCCCAAATACAGTGATTTGCCCCCCAACCCCAGAGAATTGCCCCACAGCCCCATAAAATTGCCCCGTCAACCACCCTCAACCCCAGATAATTGCCCCCCAGAGAATTGCCACACAGCCCCTTAGAATTGCCCAATGACCTCCCCTAGCCCCAGAAAATACCCCCCAACCCCAGAGAATTACCCTACAGCCCAAGATAATTGCCCCTCAACCCCAGATGATTCCCCCACAGCCCCATAAAATTGCCCTGTGACCTCCCCAACCCCAGATAATTGCCCTCCCCTAGCCCCAGATAATAGCCCCCCAGCCCCAGAAAATTGCCCCATGGCTCCAGAGAAATGCCCTGTGACCTCCCTCAACCCCATGGTAATTGACACCCAGCCACAGAGAATTGCCCCCAACCCCAGATAATTGCACCACTGCCAAATAAAATTGCCCAATGACCTCCCCCAGCCCTAGATAATTGCCTCCCAAGCCCAGAGAATTGCCTGGTGACCTCCCCCAACCCCAGTGAATTGCCCCCCAACCTGAGAGAAATGCCCCAACCCCAGATAATTGCCCCACAGCTCCAGATAATTGCCCTGTGACCTCCCCCATCCCCAGATAATTGACCCAGCCAAACAGAATTGCCCAATGACCTCCCCCAACCCCAGTGAATTATCCCCCAACCCCAGATAATTGCCCCATGGCCCCAGAGGTTTGCCCGTGACCTCCCCCAACTACAGTGAATTGCCCAACAGTTAATTGCCCCCAACCGCAGAGAATTGCCTCACAGCCCCATAGAATTGCCCCGTCACCTCCCTCAACCCCAGATAATTGCCCCCCAGCACCAGAGAATTGCCCCCAACCCCCGATCTAAGCCCCACAGATCCTTAGAAATGCCCAACGACCTCCACTAGCCCCAGAAAATAGCCCCCCAACCCCAGGGAATTACCCCACAGCCCAACAGAATTGCCCCCCCGAACCCAGAAAATTGCCCTGTGACCTCCCCAACCACAGTGAATTTCCCACAGCCTCAGAGAATTGCTCCCCAACCACAGAGAATTGCCCCACAGCCCCAAAGAATTGCCCTCCAACCCCAGATAATGACCCCACAGCTCCTTAGAATTGACCAATGTCCTCCCCTAGCCCCAAATAATTATCCCCCAGCCTCAGAGAATAGCACACGGCCGCAGATAATTACCCTGTGACCTCCCCCAACCCCAGATAAGTGCCACCCAACCCCAGATAATTGCCCCCTAGCCCCAATCTCAGATAATTGCCCCACAGCCTCGTAGAATTACCCAAGGACCTCCCCCAATCCCAAATAATTGCCCCAACCCCAGAAAATTGCCTCCCAGCCCCAGAGAATTGACCCGTGACCTCCCCCAACCCCAGTGAATTGCCCCCAGCCCCAGAGAATTTCCCTGTGACCTCCACCAACCCCAAATAATTGCCCCCCAGCCTCAGAGAATTGCCCTGTGACCTCCCCCAACCCCAGTGACTTGCCCCCAGTCCCAGATAATTGCCCTGTGACCTCCCCCAATCCCAGTGAATTGCCCCCAGCCCCAGAGAATTGCCATGTGACCTCCACCAACCCCACATAATTGCCCTCCAGTCCCAGAGAATTACCCTGTGAGCTCCCTTAACCCCAGTGAATTGCCCCAAGCCCCAGAGAATTGCCCCGTGACCTCCACCAACCCCAGAGAATTGCCCCCAGCCCCAGAGAATTGCCAAGTGTACTCCCCCAACCCCAGTGAATTGCCCCCCAACCTCCCTCAACCCTAGTGAATTGCCCCCCAGCCCCAGATAATTGCTCACTCACTTTCACTCACTCTCTGACACACACATACTCACAAACACTCTCACTCACACAGACATACACACTCACAGTCATATTACACACACTGAGCCTGTCACACGCTCACTCTGGGTTGAGATGTGCTGCCTAGGATGCCAGCCTGTGAGCTGATCAGCTCTCTCCCTGGCTCCTGCATGTGCTGGAGGCTTGTTCCTGCACGGATCTGATCCCACCCCCCTAGCAGGCTGTTAACTCCCCAGTGCCTGAAAAGCCTATCAGCTGCACATGCTCGAAGTGCGAGGGTACACATGAGAGATTGGTGTACCCGTCATGGCAGCTTACAGCAGCTACTGCAGAAGCTTCAGAGGCTGTTGTGGGTGTAAACATCAACCCCAGGACATTTTTTTTTCATGCAAACCTTTTTGCTTGGTGGGTTATGATTGCATTCTACAAGATGCATTTATAACCCATCTCACTTTAATATACCTTTAAGTTGAATGTCAGATTGTAGCTCTATGCATTCCATATGAAAATTGGCAGGTAACATGCTTATGTTGACTGAAAATGGAGACGCAAATATACCAAAAGATTGATGATTTTTAAGGAAATCTTGAAACCTGTTCTTAAATTCCTGTATCAAATCGAAAAGCAAGGCTGCATATTTTCCGTTGTTCACAGGACTGGGTTTAGCCGACGTCCCGAAATGCATAAAAAATGGTTTGCCTTAATTTGAGATTGCCATAGTTTCAGTTTAATTTTGAACACTGTTCTAGTTTGAAACAGTATATTGATCAGTTGGTCTTCACATTGGAGACGCATGTTTTGCTCATTTAAATGAGCGGTCAAGTCTACTACAAATGCCAAATCTGTCAGCCAGTTTTCATCGTCAAGTTCTGGCACAAATTTTGTTTTTTGGTTCCATAAACAACTTTAATTCGTAGTTCACAAATCATAAAATTGTTTCAGCCTTTTACCTCGACTTAACCATCTTACTTCCGAAAAGTAAATGATGTCCCCATAGTCAGCATCCATAAATTTAAGGAATTCCAGTAATTGGCGATGATTCAGTTCCTTGGCCCTTTTACATTTAAATTTACAGCCTTGATGACAATCTGCATGACGTTATCTATCTTTAAAGTTTTTGCCCGTAAATTTTCTTGGTGTACTACGCAGTGATATTTCATCATATGTAAATGTTGAGAGGCCATTGCATCGTCAAGTACATTTATTTTAACCATCATTCCCGGGGCACCATCAGTAGCTAAACCAGATATGTCCACTGCTTTGTAAAAATCTCTTGATTTAGTTGTATATTTTAATGGTTTTCCGATTTCATAACTAGCTCTTATAATAGAATCCATTTGAATTTTTTAAAAAACTTTGTTGAGATGATAGAATGTGTCATAAAGATAAAATAACGGAACTGAAAAAAATCTAACAAATTTTGCAGCATGTTTTTGCACGTAATGCCTTTTCAAATTGTAGTCTTTGAAAACTGGCACAAATTCCCTACAAATTAAGCAGAATCCCTTAGTATTTGCCTCAACAAAAAAGTAGTCATCTGTCCACTTTTTGTTGAACAATCTTCCTTCTATAATTTTTCTTTTTTTAGTTAGTGACCTCCCCCAACCCCAGATAATTGCCACCCAACCCCAGATAATTGCCCCGTAGCCCCGATCTCAGATAATTGCCCCACAGCCTCATAGAATTGCCCAAGGACCTCCCCCAGTCCCAGATAATTGCCCCCCCAACCCCAGAGAATTGCCTCCCAGCCCCAGAGAATTGCCATGTGACCTCCCCCAACCCCAGTGAATTGCCCCCAGCCCCAGAGAATTTCCCCGTGACCTCCACCAACCCCAAAGAATTGCCCCCCAGCCTTAGAGAATTGCCCTTTTCAAATTGTAGTTTTTGAAAACTGGCACAAATTCCCTACAAATTAAGCAGAATGCCTTAGTATTTGCCTCAACAAAAAAGTAGTCATCTGTCCACTTTTCATTGAACAATCTTCCTTCTCTATACTTTTTCTTTTTTTCGGTTTTCTTTTGAAACGCTGTGGAAGCCATGCTGGAATAAAAAAAAAAATAGCTTGAAAATTCGAAAGCAAGGTTTAATAATCAAATAAAAATACTTACATCTCTTGTAAATAACCAAAAAACATCTGTTGTTTACAAAGGTGGGTAGGAAGAATTTTTATCAACCCTTCCCTCCCTTCGTTTGTTTTGTGGAGCGCCTTGTTGCCTCTGGATCAGCTGCCTGTGTCTGGCTCTTTAATAGATTGTGAACAATAGGCTGTATGTGTGCTGGGGAATCACTTTGATCCACCCCCACCTCCTCTCACCCCCTCCCCCGGCACAGCCTACCCGAGCGTCACTACAGTCCCGGCACTACCTCACACAGGGGGTCCAACACTCAGTTTTTCTGTCTGAACCTCAAGATACACAGCACCTGGAGCCGGCTACAGACAACACAAACACATGGAGAGAACCAGAGAGAGGAGCGGGGGCGAGAAGGAACATAGCGTCACCTGGAGGGAGGAGAAGACTAGACACCAAAGAGAGACAGGGTACACAGCATCATATGCAGTGAGGAGGAGTGCAGGAAAAAGATTGATGCTGCGCGTGCATTTTATAGTATTATTAATGGTATTTTTAGTCTCATAAAGTTTGTAAGTTTACGATTTTTTGTTGGGCCGCATTCATACCCCTTCTGGGCTGCATGCGGCAGGTGGGCCTCGGGTTGGAAAAGCCTGTTTTAGATTGAACATCTGTGAGGGCCCTCCAAACAAAACAATATTAACACATTGCAAAAAATGAACACAATCCATGTATTGCGCTATGGAATATGTTAGCGATTTTACAAATAAACGTTAAGAATAATAATACTGGATCCAAAGTGCCAGATGTGCATCAACTACCTCCGCCATATCCCCAAAAACCACTGAAGCTACCCATAAGGCACCTGAGGCAGTATTCCTTATCTATTGAAAATCTTCCAGAAGAAACATTGAGCCCAATTCAATTGAGCAATCGTAAGTTACTGGAGCCTGTAAGTGAGGCCATAAATTCATTTGCTATTCAATGTGCGTCTGTTTGCGGGCTCCAAAAGGTTTACGGCCTTGAAAACCTTGCGGTTGTTAAACCCTCGAACTTACAGCCTCCCGAAGCCTTTGATCTTTCCCGTCAGCTAGAGTTACAATCGCTAAAATTGCAAATCTATATTCAATTGCTACAATTGCCCAAGCCAGCAAATCATTTGACACCGGTAAATGGCAAATGTAGGAGAAAATCCTACGAGTACTAGAGAGGACCCGCAAGGGGGTTTAACCTCTGTCCTTAGCACTGTTAATGCAAATACAAAAATCAATACTGCACTGTAAATGAAAGGGAAAGCGATAAAAGACATTGGAAGTAAGAACAGTCTGAAGCTCGCAAATCGGCAATATATATATATATATATTTTTTTTTTATGTGTCATTACGGGTTATATCGATCTCGGGAATCAAGGAGTTAATACATTGCAGGCCATCCATATGGACTAGAACAGTATTGGCATTCATTTTTATTATTTTGTATTTTGAGTGTTTGTGAGTCCCATCACATATCTGACCCCCAAACCTACTTGATTGACATGTACAGTGCCTTGCCTATTTTGGTAATTTACAGACTTAAGTTCAATGTTTAATCTGAACTTTATGTGATGGATCAGAACACAATAGTCTAAGTTGATGAAGTGAAATGAGAAAAATATATACATAAAACTATTTTTTAGAAAGAGAAAACGGAAAATTGGCATGTGCGTATGTATTCACCCACTTTGTTATGAAGCCCATAAAAAGCTCTGGTGCAAAAAATTACCGTCAGAAGTCACATAATTAGTGAAATGATGTCCACCTGTGTGAAATCTAAGTGTCACATGATCTGTCATTACATATACACACCTTTTTTGAAAGGCCCCAGAGGCTGCAACACCTAAGCAAGAGGCACCACTAACCAAACACTGCCATGAAGACCAAAGAACTCTCCAAACAAGTAAGGGACAATGTTGTTGAGAAGTAAAAGTCAGGGTTAGGTTATAAAAAAAAATATCCAAATATTTGATGATTCCCAGGAGCACCACCAAATCTATCGTAAGCAAATGGAGAACATGGCACAGCAGCAAACCTGCCGAAGAGACGGCCGCCCACCAAAACTCAAGGACCGGGCAAGGAGGGCATTAATCTAAGAGGAAGCACAGAGACCTAAGGTAACCCTGGAGAAGATGCAGAGTTCCACAGCAAAGACTGGAGTATCTGTACATAGGACGACAATAAGTCATACGTTCCATAGAGTTGGGCTTTATGGCAGAGTGGCCGGAAGAAAACCATTACTTTCAGCAAAAAACAAAATGTCACGTTTTGAGTTTGCAAAAAGGCATGTGGGAGACTCCCAGAATGTATGAAGGAAGGTGCTCTGGTCTGATGAGACTAAAATTTAACTTTTTGTCCATCAAGGAAAACGCTGTCTGGCGCAAACCCAACACATCACCCAAAAAACACCATCCCCACAGTGAAACATGGTGGCAGCATCATGCTTTTTCTTTTTTTTTTACAAAACTTTATACAAATATATTATTTTATATTCTTTATTTTTCCCACTGAATTTTTGTAGACAATATAATAATTTTTGTAGACAGTAAAAATTATGAGTCAGTCCCGTGGCAACCTCACTTCGTGTACATCCTGTCATATGTATGCAATACTGGAACAGATGATCCAGGGTCCATACCTCTGTGGCAGGTGTGAGCATGTTGCCTCTCTGGAAGCTCAAAATTGGAGAACTGGAGAGGAGAATTGCAGCACTTAGCAATATTGCTCCACTGGAAAGGGGGGTGGTGCTCACGGAGCACAGTTTAGCTGGGCCTAGCATGGAGGGTGGAGCTGGGGCTAGTGAGGATGTCCAGGGAGGTAGCTGGGTTACAGTTACAAGGGGATGCAGGGGGAACAGGAGGAGGCAGGCCAGTTCTGAGTTAGCAAACACCAACAGATTTGCCAGATTGAGTGAATCTGTTGGGGATGTCCATTCAGGCAATGCAAGATAGAGCTGTTTTCTTCAAACAGCCAGGAGAACAGTTCTACTGGAGGAGTGGGAGGGCAGAATAGGCAGAGCAACAGACTGGTTTTTGGGATCAAATAATCCTGTCTACCTTCCTAATAATAGTCACCAAGGTCCCAGCAATCGAACAGATTGCGGTCTCCCTGGTGCTCAGGTTCATCATGTTGTGGATCAGGTAGACAATTTGTTGGGAGGGGCTGGAAATGAACCAGCGGTCTTGGTACATATTGGTACCAATGACAAAGTTAGTGGAAGATGGAGGGTCCTAAAGAAAGATTTTAGAGAACTAGGTAATAAGCTGAAGGCAAGAACCTCCAAGGTAGTATTTTTCTGAGATACTACCAGTGCCACGTGCTAGCCCAAGTAGGCAGAAGGAGCTTACAAACGGGGTGGGATGAACCTCATGACTGGACTGTTAATCTGGATGATTATAACCTATTTAGGAAAGATAGGGACAATGGTAAAAGAGGAGGAGGGATTTGTCTATACATTAAGCCTAAATTTAAGCCTATAGTCATAGAAAATATATATGGCGGAACTAGTCATAAAGTTGAATGTTTGTGTGAAGAGTCAAATAGCGGAGCAGCAAATTCCAAAAGAATATTAGTAGGAGTATGCTATAAACCCCCAAATATAGCTGAAAGTGAGGAAATACAATTATTGTTACAGATTGGAAATGCAGCTAAGCATGGGCAAGTTCTAATAATGGGAGATTTTAATTACCCTGAAATAAACTGGATAAATGAGACCAGCAGTTCATCTAAGGGGAGCAGGTTCTTGAGTACACTCTGGGATCATTATCTGGCCTAGGTTATACAAGAACCTACTAGAAATGAAGCTATCTTAGATTTAGTCATCACAAATAATATTGATATAGTATCAAATGTTGGAATAGGGCAACCTTTGGGAAACAGTGACCACAACACAATCTCATTTGAGATTTAATTAAAAAAATAAAATTTTAAGGGGCCAACAAAAACTCTTAATTTTAAAAGGGCAGATTTTAACGGTCTAAGGGCAGCAATACAAAGTATAGACTGGGACAGAGAACTGGCAGGTAAAAATACTGACCACAAGTGGACAACATTTAAATCCTTACTAAATATACATCGGCATATACCAAGTGGGAATAAAAGTAAAAGGAGTAAATCACATCCAATGTGACTTAACAATGATTTAAAGACCAAGATACAGAGTAAAAAACAGGCATTTAAATTAAATGCAAACAAGAGGGGACAGAGACTGCTTTACAGGAATACAAGGAAATCAACAAGGCTTGCAAAAGGGAGATTAGACTGGCTAAAATAGAAAATGAAAAATTCATTGCAAGAGAGAGTAAGACTAACACTAAAATATTTTTTAAGTATATTAATGGGAAGAAGGCAAGGAAAGAAGCTATAGGAACATTACAATGTGATACAGGCAGTCTGATAATTAGTGACCAAGAAAAGGCAGATGAGCTAAATAGGTTTCTTCAGTATACACAAGGGAGGTACCAGTGGTTGGGACACTGCAACATAATGGAGCTACACTACCTTTGCCAAATTGGTTAATGCAGGAAGTAATCCAAAAGAGGTTGGAAAAAATAAATGTTAATAAAGCCCCGGGTCCTGATGGAATACATCCAAGGGTACGGAGGGAACTGGGTTCGGTAATAACCAAACCATTATAATTAATTTTTCAAGATTCACAGAGCAAATCCGGGGAATTATGGACCAGTGAGCCTCACTTGTGAAGTGTGAAAGCTTTTAGAAGGATTAATAAGGGATAATATACAAGAATATGTCTATTTGAACAGGATTATAAGTAGGAGTCAACATTGGGTTTATGAGGGATAGGTCATGTCAAACAAATCTAATTAGTTTATATGAGAAGGTTAGTAGGAACCTGGATCAAAGCAACTCAGTGGATGTAGTCTTTTTGGATTTTGCAAAGGCTTTTGATACAGTGCCACATGGGAGACTATTGTGCAAACTAAGAGATACAGGAATTGCAGTAAATATCTGCTCACGGATTGAGAGCTGGCTAAAAAGGCAAGAAGCAAAGGATTATGGTAAATGGAACATACTCTGATTGGACTAATTTGGTAAGTGGGGTTCCTCAGGGTTCAGTATTAGGTCCTCTCCTTTTTAACATATTTATTAAAAACTTAGAGGTGGGACTGGAAAGTAGTGTCTCCATTTTCGCTGATGACACAAAGTTGTGCAAGGTAATTAATGAACGATGTTCTTTCCCTACAAAGAGATTTACATAAAATTGAGGAATGGGCATCTAAATGGCAGATGAGATTTAATACAAATACATGTAAAGTTATGCATCTGGGAAGGAATAATAGCCATGCAATTTATAATCTTAATGGAGCAAATCTAGGTGTATCAGATATTGAAAGGGATTTGGGAGTGCTTGTGGACAACTACCTAGGTAACAGTGCTCAAAGCCAAGCAGCAGCTGCAAAGTCAAATAAAATAGTAGCATGTATTAAGGGTATAGAAACAAGGGAAGCAAATATAATTCTGCCACTATACAAATCTCTAGTACACCCTCATTTGGAATGTGGAGTACAATTTTGAGCACCACTTCATAAAAAGGACATTTTAGAGCTGGAAAAGGTACAGAGGAGGGCAACAAAACTAATTAGGGGAAAAGTTATGAAGAAACACTAACCAAATTAAACTTATTTTCTCTAGAAAAGAGGCGTCTAAGAGGAGATATGATTACCTTATATAAATACATCCAGGGTCAGTATAAAGATTTGTCAAGGGAGTGCCAAGAGGTTTTCAACTGACAAGAGGACATCCCTTGAGGTTAGAAATAAAAAGATTCCACCTTAAAGAAAGAAAAGGGTTTTTCACAGTAAGGGTGGTTAATATGTGAAATTCTCTACCAGAGGAGGTGGTGACAGTGGAATCGATAGATCACTTTAAAAAGGGGACTGGATTTATTTCTAATTAAAAAGGGAATTCAGGGTTATCCTGGATAATGCGAGAGAGAGTATTAATCCAGGGAGAAATCCGATCGCCGGGTCAGGAAGGATTTTTTTTTCCCTTTGAGAAGATTGCCTAAGTTTCACTTAGGTTTTTTTTTCCTGTTTGCCTTCCACTGGATTAATTAATAATTAAAAAATAAAATAAATAATTCAATGATTAATAATTAACAACTAATTAATTAATAACGAATCCGCATATTGCAGATCAGAGGAGATCTTAAAAGGTTGAGCTTGGACTGAAAGTCTTTTTTTCAACCTTAATTACTATGTAACTATGCTGTGGGGATTTTTTTCAGCAGCCGGGACTGGGAAACTGGTCAGAGTTATGGGAAAGATGGATGGTGCTAAATACAGGGATATTCTTGAGCAAAACATGTACCACTCTGTGCGTGATTTGAGGCTAGGATGGAGGTTCACCTTCCAGCAGGACAATGACCCCAAACACACTGCTAAAGCAACACTTGGGGGGTTTAAGGGGAAACATGTAAATGTGTTGGAATGGCTGAGTCACAGCCAGTCAGAATTAAAGATTGCTGTTCACAAGCTCAAACCATCCAACTTGAAGGAGCTGGAGCAGTTTTGCAAGGAGGAATGGGCAAACACCCCAATGGTAAGATGTGGCAAGCTCATAGAGCCTTATCCAGAGCGACTTGGAGCTGTGATTGACGCAAAAGGTGGCTCTACAAAGTATTGACTTTAGGGGGGGTGAATAGTTATGCACATTGACTTTTTCTGTTATTTTGGCCCTTTTGTTGTTTGCTTAAGTGATGCAAATCCTCAAACAATCCATGTTAATTCCAGGTTGTGAGGCAACAAAACACGAAAAATGCCAAGTGGGGTGAATACTTTTGCAAGGCACTGTATAATTATATATAAACATATTACTATTCTTGCCGACAAATAAACCAACAATGGAAAGCAGAGATCACAAACAATTCCATCATAACATTTAACTTTATTTCTGGTTTAAAAATCAAAAATGGAGGCATAATTACATAATATATATATAATTTTATAGAAAGAATTTCTTTGTGTTTAATTTTTTGGTAGTTTTAAAACATTTTTTTGCAAAAAAAAAAAAATCTGTAAATAATAATACAAAACAAATACATATAATGCAAATGCACAATTTCTCTGGGAGAAAATAAAAATCTAAAAACATAATAAAACAAAACAACTGCATTTGTATTCACAGGTAACACTGCATGCTTTCTGTATTTAAAACTTTCACTGTGAATCGTTATTGAAGAGCTGGCAGAGAAAGTTAATAGGGGTGGAAGTGTTTTAAGGGGACCGGATAAGTTAGAGGCACTTGGAGAATATAGCAGGTGAAAATAATATACTGTTTCTGGGTGGACAAAAACAAAAGCTTCATCTGAACTGCATCACAACTTCAAGAAGATTAGGGTCAAAAGTTTCTAAGCAGTAAGGGAACCTATAGACTAGTGTTCACGAACTATGTGTAGTCTGAGATTTGCAGGGAACCCGCTATTTTCAGGGCAAGTTTCGTTATATATTGAAATGTTTTTTATTCTTATCTTTAATATGTAAAGGTTATGAAAACTATTATTACATGTAGATCTTGATTGCCATCAAAAATAATTTCCCCAAAATGCCTGATGCTACATGGGACAAAGGACTGTATGACCATGTCCTTGAGATGTGGATTCACCTCTTCTGTTGTACAGATACATTTTAATGGACTGGTCCCAATGATGCGCACATATAGCTACAGCACAATACAGGAATAAGCTTTCATACCCTAGTTTCTCTCACAAATGTCTCTGATTCATGTTAGAAAATTAAAACTGTTGATTATAGTACAGTTTATCCAAACCATTTAGTGCCACTGGCAGCCATCTTGTCTTGGCTCTTGTGTTGGTCTGGTCCCTCTTTAAGACTTCCTCCAGCAAGTGTCATAAAAAGTCTGAAAGCTGGAATAGCTCACTGTACACATTGCAGGTAAATGAGCCCTATAGTATAATTTCAGACTTGATAGTGGGCTGGACCAACACAGAATCTAAGGAATGCAACAAACAAATTGGCAGCTGTAGGATGCAGACAGAAGCTGAACTAAGAGCCAAAAAGAGGCATGTAAATGATTAAGGTCCTGAAATTACACTTTTTTTCCATTTTAAACTCTCACAGATGAGCAGACTTACACAAATATGTAAGTATAACATAGTAGCACACACATATTTATATAAATCTTTACACACACTCACCATATGAGATGCACTTCCACAGGAAAAAAAAATATTTAAAGTGTCTTCCCATCCATTAAAAAAAAAAAAAAAAAAGACTTAAATACCAGGCCTAGAGTGAGTAAATAATTTGTGCATGTTAAAGATAATCACATGTTGAGTGGTCAAACGCAGACAATGTATGTTGGACAGAAGCCAGTGTAAATTGCAGCACAATGTCATTGATGCTAATCTCATAAATATAGGTATTTAAAACAGATGAAGTATGCCTAACACACATTAGAAGGCAGAAGGGTGGCTAGTCCCACCACCCCAACATTGCTAGGCTTTATGTATGAACCATTTATACATTAGTGATTTAATATGGTGTCGAAGAATCCCACTGTGCCATGCGTCCATTCTCGATCTCAAAGGTTGCATGTACAAATGTAAGAAGAAATGCACCCTGTTGGCATGAAAACTGGATTTGTAGCATCTTTCATTAGCAAAGCATCCAACGATAGACTTCCAATAAGAACATGTGCAAATATTGTGTGATTAATAAAAAAATACTGTGGCATTTATTTCCTTCAAATTTGGTCTTTACTATCACTGCAAGATAATTACATTTATTGTAAAGTAATTTGCTGTGAGCTATCAACACTTCCTAGAAGACAGACTAATGTAAAGTCTCAGTTTAATAAGGAAGTGATGACTTCACCCGCACATACCTAGCAGATTAGTCCCAAAAACTACAAATTGATTCGATTTTATATTGACACCCTCAGCATATTAACTAGAAATTGAGCTCTTCTAGATTCAACTCATCTAGAAAATAATGAGCTCACTTCTAATATATCACTGGAATTTGTTTTATAAGCTTAAACAGTTAAACATGGAAGGAGATAAAGTCAAGGTATCTTAAATTAATCACATTTGTATATGACCTTACAATATCACCTGGCAGTGATTCCTAAAAAAAATAATAATAATAAAAAAGAACACACAATATGTCATCAAGTGGTTAAATTAGCAGTGCCACAAGGTGCCATCTAGTCGATAGATGACCTGCCCCCTCCCAACCCAATAAAAAAGCCACAGGAACAATTTCAAAGCACTTGAGTCCCAATCTGTATCCAGGGAACCAAGGAAATACCTGGTCCCACTGGGAAATCTCAACAAGGATCCTCCACGTCAACAAGTTTGGCTTCATCAATGAGCTCTAGTGCCTAAATGCATTTGGGAGCCCTACATCTCCTTCACATAATCTGTCTGCACCATGAGTTCTCACAAACTGTTCAATCGATCTGCAATTTCAGACGGCTATTTATTGATTGGAACGCACCAACTTCTTGAGTTAAAAGCCACATCTTCTCATCTCTCTCCATGCCAGTTAAAAATATTAAAAAAATAAAATAAACCTTCAGCATTTGCACCAGTGCTCATTATCAAGATAGTACCAAGGACCAAAGAAGTCATATGAAATGCAGACATGAGAGGCAGATTATTGGATCATCATGATGTCAAAAGAATCCAATTCAAGTCAATAGCCAATCATCTATTGCAGTATTCATGGGCATGATGTCATTGTACACAGGATATTTATTGATTGCATATTGCTTTGCCCAGCCAATTGATTTAATTATTGGTTGCACTCCTAGTAAGAATCCTAGGCAATTTTTAATAACGATAACCGATCTTGGATCATCCATTGTCCTTCCATCTTTTTGGCTACAATACAAGTTGCCTCTTCAAGAGGTAGGTCATCCAAAGTAATTTGCTAAAGCTCTCCTGATCAGCAGCTCCTTCATCCAGCTCCTCTGTAGGCCAGGAAAGTCTTAATACTGTCATGTGTTTCGGAACGGCTAGGGGCATCATCATGTCCTGCACACGTGTTATATTGAGAACTCAGTGTATGATCATGTATGGTGTCTGAAATGCTCAAAACGCAGTGCTTGCCATGGCGCCAGGAGAGAACATAAGAGGCAGACTGCCCAGTGACTCTTCCAAATGTCGACATGCTGTTTTACCATCCTCTCCTGTAATTATTTCGAAAGAAAAAAAAAAAACACATTATTGCTGCTCATCCTCTGAGACTTTATATACGCAAATAAGACTACACTTATAAATGGTCATAGCAAAAAAAAATGCTGATTAGCTCTACAGAAAACTTTCTATAAAAGAAAATGGAACTGCACATTAAAGAATAACTGCATATAAAAGTCAAATATTTAAAAAACAGTTATTTATATGGCAGGATCAGATGAGGATTCCTGGGGCTGAACTCACCAAACAGCATCAGGCTGTGCTTGGCTGCCTCTTTCACCTCGTCCTTGTCAGTTTGGCAAAGATAGACTAACTGATCAATGCTCTCATTGGCCTGAAGAGGGAAATATATAATTTAACAAGTTATTTCAGATTCATAAATAACATATACATTGCTCTGTTCTGTTGAAGAGACAGAAAATGGCTGGAAAGCAGACAAAAAAAAATAAAAAAAAGTATCAATTGGTGCACCATTCCCTGCTATGCAAGATGAGGCAGGTTAAAGGAATCCATTCTGTGTAGTTATCAGAGGATGTGAGGATTGAGGAGGAGGGAACAAGGAGAAGTCAGCCTTTGTTTGATAACTGGATTAGACTGGAATTGACACAATGCCCAACTGCAGAATGTTGCATCCAACACACCCCTTATACACACACACGCAATGCATCATGGATCCCTTAAAAACAGAGTTTACCTGAGAGCATAATTAAGTAGAGAAAATACCATACAGCTGAAGTTTTCAAACATATTTTGCAATGTACGGTGGTCCTTTAAAAGGGATCATTAAACTATTGCAGTAAAGACCTGTATAAATAACTAACTATTCTCACAAAATTTAAAAACACGGAAAATGTAGGATTTTCAGTTCATGTTTAGGCTGGAAGCTCTCCCATTCTTTAAAAATTGCTTAGTATTTGGTGGCAGAGAGTACTACGACTTCCTTCCAGAGGAGTCATTGCTACCACATCAATGGAAATAGTTTATAAAACACGGAAGGAGCCTAAAGATAAAGTGAAAATCAGTTAATTTGAGTAAAAAGTTGCTTGACAAAAGATCACCTTTTTTAAAAATCACAAACTGATAGTTGTTTACACTTATCTCACCTACTTAAACATTATGAAATCCAGGCCATTACAGTGGCTGTTTCATGAGCACTTATTAATGTAGACATGTTCACACGTTTAAAACTAACCATGTTTAATCATTTAAAAACAAAAACATTCCTTATAAAACAATGCTATGTGAAGTATGAAGGTCTCATTTTACTAATATATGAAGGTTAAAATCAAGATGCTAATTAATTTGATTGTTCTTGTTTATACGCGGAGCATGTACCGTGTCCCAAAGGACTTGCAATCAGAGTGACATGAAAATATTGTATTACTATTTAGGGGAAGTCTATATGTCTAAAACAAGGCGATAGTAAAGCAACATTATCCACAGAGCTCTCCTACCTTTACACACCCCAACGCTGCACAGCCAGCTTTTCGTATCTGGATGTCCTCATCTTCCAGCTGCTCCAAAAAGCTCACAAGAGCCTACAAAACCAGGAAGATTACAAGAGCTTAATAGTTCAGGATGGAAAATGTTAAACAATTAGCAATAAAGGAAAAACAAGCTTTAATGTCACAAACCAAAGTGTATTAATGACTGTATCCTTACCCTCTCTCTGAACTTCTGGTGTTCACAGAAGCTTCTCAGGAGGGAGGTGACGCCACCAATGACCCGACTGTTCCCGTTCGTAAGCAATAAACTCAGAGCCCTAAACCCTTCCCGTTGCACTGTGCTCTCGGATGCCTTCTTCAGAGCTCGTAGCACCACATTCTGGTCATCGGAGTTCAGATTCTGCACAAACATGACTGGGAGGGGAGAGAACTGGAGTGAGAATGCGAGGCAGTCAAACAAACTATTGAGAATTCACGCATGCTTAAATTCCTTTATTGTATTCGACCCTACCACTTCCACTGGAAGATTGTTCCACTTATCTACTACTCTTTCTGTAAAGAGGTACTTTCTCACGTTACCCTTAAATCCTTCAACTTTAAATCATGACATTATTCTTGCATTCCTCTTTTTTTAATACATTTCCTCCTTGACATTTATTAAATTATTCAATATATTTGAAAGTTTATATAATGTACCCCTCTCCCTTCTGTCGTCTAATTTGTACATATTCACATCATGAAGACTATCCATAAAAATGTCTTTTAGACCATTTACCATTTTTCCGTCAATGTTAATGTTTGGAAAATATGAATATTCTGGCACATAAACATATAAAATATATAAAATTATATATAAATCATATATGCATACATTGTATCCTCAATTTGCATGTCCCCACCCGGTATACTTGAGTGCAGTAGAATTACAATTTCTGTGAAACCTGAGCAGAAAATGTTTTTAACTTATTTTTAGACTTTCACGTGAGCTTACAAATTTACTGTTCATTTTCCACATGTTGGGGATCTTTTCTTACTCTTTTGCTCACCAGAAACAAAATTATTATTGTGGTAAACCTGTTCTATGAGGAGGTTAGTAGGGACCTGGATCAAGGCAACTAAGTGGATGTAGTATTTTTGGATTTGCAAAGGATTTTGATACAGTGCCACATGGGAGACTATTTTGCAAACTAAGAGATACAGGAATTGCAGTAAATATCTGCTCATGGATTGAGAGCTGGCTAAAAGACAGGAAGCAAAGGGTTGTTGTAAATGGAACATACTCCGATTGGACTAATGTGGTAAGTGGGGTTCCTCAGGGTTCAGTATTAGGTCCTCTCCTTTGTAACATATGTATTAATGACTTAGAGGTAGGACTTGAAAGTAGGGTTTCCCTTTTTGCTGATGACACGAAGTTGTGCAAGGTAATTAAACCCGATGATGATGTACTTTCCCTGCAAAGGGATTTACATAAAATTGAGGAATGGGCATCTAAATGGCAGATCAGATTTAATATGAATAAATGTAAAGTTATGCATCTGGGAAGGAAAAATAGCCATGCAATTTATAATCTTAATGGAGCAAATATAGGGGTATCAGATACTGAAAGGTATTTGGTAGTACTTGTGGACAACCCACCTAGGTAACAGTGCTTAAAGCCAAGCAGCAGCTGCAAAGGCAAATAAATTATTAGCATGTATTAAGAAGGGTATATAAGCAAGGGAAGCAAATATAATTCTGCCACTATACAAATCTCTAGTATGCCCTCATTTGGAATATGGAGTACAATTTTGGGCACCACTTCATAAAAAAGGACATTTTAGAGCTGGAAAAGTTACAGGAGGGAAACAAAACTTATACAGGGAATGGAGGGGCTAAGTTATGAAGAAAGACTAACCAAATTAAGATTATTTTCTCTAGAAAAAAAGGCGTCTAAGAGGAGATATGATTACCTTATATAAATACATCCAGGGTCAGTATAAAAATTTGTCAAGGGAGCTTTTTGTGCCAAGAGGTTTTCAACTAACAAGAGGACATCTCTTGAGGTTAGAATTAAAATATTCCACCCTAAAGAAAGAAAAGGGTTTTTCACAGTAAGGGTGGTTAATCTGTGGAATTCTCTTCCAAAGGAGGTGGGGACAGCGGATTTGTTAGATAACTTTAAAAGGGGATTGGATTTATTTCTAATTAAAAAGAGTATTCAGGGTTATCCTGGATAATTAGAGAGGGAGTATTGATCCAAGGAGGAATCCAACCACCAGTATCTGGGGTCAGGAAGGAATTCATTTTGTCTTTCCCTTTGAGTTGATTAGCTAAATTTCCCTTTTTTTTTTTTCTGTTTGCTTTCCTCTGGATCAATTAATTAACAACTAATTAATTAACAACTAATCCGCATATTGCAGATCAGAGGAGATCTTAAAAGGTTGAACTTGATGGACTGAAAGTCTTTTTTTCAACCTCAATTACTATGTAGCAAGACCTTTTGTTTAACTTTTTGGGTGCCCCGAACAGGCCCTTGTTGTTCATGAGGGGGTCCCCTATCTTTGATTTGCCCACAGCCTATGGGTTGGGGGAGAACAGCACTTAGCCGGAGGTCCATGTAAGAGCTATTCCTCCGGCCTTATCTTATGCTAGATAGGCTTATACGCTATCTAGCGCACTTGATTTATGGTGATAGTTTGTTTTGGACTGGGCACATATTTTGATTTTGGCACGATGCACTCCACTGGAGCAGAGGGGTCCTGTTGGAATAAAGATGTGGAAAGACCTCCCTCATTCCTAGGGTGAGGGGGGAGAAACTACATAATCTGGGAGACTTGAACCTTATCGTCGGAGTCTAGAAGATCAAAGGGGTCCTGGGCTGAAGCTCTCATGGCACTTCAAGGTTTAATTAATCGATACCATGGGGGTCTATATAGACCCCAATGATAGTTAGGGGGTTAATAGGTATACAATGGTGGTCTGTAGAGACCCACCATTATATGTTAGAGGTTATTCCTGTATACCATGGGGTCCTTTAAGCACCACCATGGTATGGGGTTAATTTTAAGGGTTAATAGTTGAATGCCGCAGGAGGTCCTTTAATGACATCAGGGGCATTGGGGGTTAACGCTTTAAGCCACGGATGTTTGTTAAGGACCCCCGTGGTGGGGGTTAATATTTAGGTGCCACGGGGTAAATATTTTAGGTGCCATGGGGGTCTCAATGGACCCCCATGGTTATGTAGATGGGTGATCAAGGAACGGCATTGGGAGTGAGCGGGATAGGTGGCGATCGGGAATGAGATCCCTGAGGATTCCCTTTACCATGTGCATGCATGCAGGGAATCCATGAGGCTTGTCATTGATGAATGCAGAGATTGAGCAACATAATTTTGCTTAATCTCTGCATTTTGCGTAATCCCATGACTTGTTCCTTACTTACAAGCCATGGGTGTATGAGTTAAGGGTGGGAGCAGTAATGAAAAAAGCTCCCGCAGCCGAAATTACTTATAAACATAATTTACTTGGCTCAAATTTAATGGAGCCCATGGTTACCATGGCCCACCCCATCCCAAAGTCTATTTTAATGATAACAGAATTCAGCAATAACGAATAGTAACGGAAACCCATTAACTCTGTTGTATGATCAGTTGTGCTCATAAGAGAGATTTTAATCTTGAAAGCCACCCTATGGTAGATTAATAGTATTTTTTCCTGCAGTAATCCTTCTGATGATATCAGTGTAAAATATAGATTGATAAAAAAAAAATTGCATTTATGTGTTTAATCATATAATGGCATAAATCTCCTATGCAATATAATATATGTACGGATACTAGTTCTATTTATTGTTCCTTCTCTTCTCTCCATGCCATCACTCTCTGTTAATTACTGTGTGTGTGTTCGTACAGGGGAGGTGATGATGTGCAAACCTCTCCACTGATTCGCGGCAATTAGAAGAGAGAGATAATGTACTGTTGGGAAGATGACCCATTAAGAGATTTACAGCACATAAAACCATATAATTGCAAATTAGTTTTATGCCACTAAAGTTTGTTTTAAAAAGCAAAAAAGTGCTAAAATATTTTTTATGACTATTGTAAACATATAACATAACTAAAATATTTTATGGGGAAAAATTCCATGTGCCGTAAAATGCGCACAATGTAATTTAACACATGTTTTACCTTCTTTTGCCAGCTCCATGATATACAAGTCCAGGGTTGTAAGATTGACCGATTCAAAGTGGCTCCAATACTGAAAAATCGTCATCTGCTCAACATACGCAGTGCGGGCCCGCCGGGGCAGCTTCCGGATTAAAATCTCCTCTGCCAACTGCACAAACACTGCAAACACAGAGAAGTTTACCACTGAGTGTAGAAAGCTCATCATTTTGTTGTACACAACTGGGGATTGTGCATAACCAATTAATGTCATGCTCTCCCAGTGTATCCTATCTAAACATTTAAGAGCTAAGCGGCAGTTTATAAATAGTGTGTTGGGTACCTTAGCGTATAAGAACCAAGACACATACCTGCTTCTGAAAGGCCTGGCTGCTGTGCATTGACTTGATCAGAGTAATGTGAACTCAGTGCTTGTATAAAGTTCTCCAGTGAGCTGACATAGATATCCGGGGGCCGAGCACACTCATTCCAGAAGGAATGGACACCATCCTTAATGGTGGAAAACTGTACAACTGGAGAGAAGGCATGATATGATCAGATCACTCCCAAAAGCAAAGGCAGGTTTCTGGTAAAGTAGTTGATATTTCATTTGATCTTTTCCCATATTAAATATTATCCCCTTGCCCTCCCTTCATTCTACTGGTTAAAAACCCAGCAGGGATAGGCATGGCCACATATAAAGAGGACAAGAGTAGAGATGGCTTGATATAGAGACGCCATTGGTAAGAGGTAGGATACAGGGATACAAGAGAGGGATACAGGGTTGTTCAAATGTCAAGGTGAAGAAAGCGTAGGGATAAAGATGGCAGGAAGAGAAAGCATGACAAGAGATTAAGGGTAAAGATGGCGGGATACAGCAGGTCATAGCTGAGATCTTGTATACCACCTGAATAAAAAGTCCCCTCAAGACATTGTAGCATTACACATACACCGTTTTCTTGGACTCTCTCACCTTGCTCTGCTGTAGTTGCACCTTTAGATTTCTCCTCAGTCAGTCTGCAAACAATTTCTATCACCTGGGCTTCTCTCATCAGCTTATCAAGTGCATACATTTCCCGGCATCTGAGGGGACCAAATGTACCCAAGTGCTACAGACAACAAAAGCAGAAGGCCCAAAAGAGAATGATCAACAAACCGATTCTAAGTAAACAACATTCACTCTTTATCGGTCAAGCATGACATTCCTTGAAGAAATCAGATGACAGCCAAGAGTTTAAGATACCTTCAAACATAATGCGCTGAGATCTAGTCACTCACCAGCAGTAGTCTGTTACAGTTGTGCAGATGCATGATCAATGCCCGGTCCAGATGTTCACAGCCGGTGCTCAGAGGGTCTGTGCTGGATTCAGATGGAACGCACAATTCCTCCCGGATGTCAGCACATGGCAAAGCCTCAGCTCCAGCCCCACGATCACCACTCGGCTTTCTGAGACACAACAGTGTTAATGCATTGCTTCATCAATACTGGCTTCAGAGCAGTTTCTCTCAATTATAGTGATCAGTGGATGTACACAAGTGAGGGTGTAGGATAAATATGCCCGACATTCAGAATAACCATTGACTGGTGTACAAGTATTCAAGCAAGCACATCAAGAGATTCTGCTTGGTACACAGTAAAAATGAACAAAGCCGAGGTTCCAAATATGGTATAATTTAAAACTATAGATAATAAATATGCATTTTAAATTTAAATTGAATGTTTTATATATAATTCTTTAATTTCATTATACTGAAAATTGGCATTTCTACCTGTCTATCGGTATGATATGCCCACAAAGCATGTGCATTATCAGTGTAACGATTATTCACCAAGATCGGTCTGCATTGGTTTTAGTCTAAAGCAAGGGCTGATAAATTTATCTGTAACTTATGAGCCAGTCAAACATTTTAGGAGCCAGTGTATGGATTATATATATAGAAGCATATAAATAAATAAAACGTTAGGTGGCATCAGGAAAATTGTAAGAGCAGTGGCTCCCTGGCTTTGACAAGCATAATATGTTGGAGTATTATATATATTAGATAATAATAAAGTCACATGACATTCAGAAAAAACAACAAAAGCCACTCATTCTTCAAAAAATTATATAGATTTAAAAACTGTAAACAAAGAAAGCAGACAGTAAATAGCTATAATGAGCAAGAATTACACTGCTAGCAGCTCATAACAGTTTTAAATAAAGCAATATTTGCAACCTCCACTTTAAACAGTATTCCATCAATGACTTCAAACATGCACCTAAAGCCAGAAATATCCGGAGTATACCTATAGATATGAAACAAATCAACACATTTTGCGCTCTCACCCCTCATTCCGATCTCCACCCTCCTCCTCTGAATCCTCCATATCAGATGTTGAGTTCAGGAAGTCGAAACTCTCCAGTGCATTCTCCACAGTCAGACTAATGCTAGATGCGCGGCTCCGGAACACCCCCTGCCTCTGCTGCAAGTATGAAAATAGAAGACACTTAAAAGACCCGTCAGGATGTGCCACAAAACCAGAGAATCACATTGTGGGCAAGAGCTACTGTGGAGCCCAACACAACCCAGAGGAAAAAGACTGAACTCGGAGATACCCAACCAATCTTAAAATCTTTACTAAATATACTTATTTATCACCATTTACCATGTGGAAATAAAAGAAAAAAAAGGAGTAAATCACATCCCATTTTTAATCTTGTTTGGTACTTTAGGGAAAGCACTATGTGTGTTTGATCGAAAGCTAAATATCAGGGCCCTCCATTCCTTTGCATTGTGTTCAGATTGTCTTTGACTTGTACTTAACCCCTGTATAGCTCTATGGTATACTTTGGCGAGTTCCAAATAAAGGATAATAATAATCCAATGTGGCTTAACAATGATTTAACAATCAAGACACAGAGTAAAAAAAAGGCATTTAAATTATAAAAAAAGTGGGGACAGAGACTGCTTTACTTGATGACAAGGAAATCAACAAGGCTTTAAAAGTGCTATCAGACTGGCTAAAATAGAAAATGAAAAATTAGTTGCAAAGGAGAGTAAGACTAACCCTAAAAAAAATGTTTAAATATATTAATGGAAAGGCAAGGAAGGAAGCTATAGGAAAATTACAATGTGAATCAGGGCATCTGATAATTAGTTACCAAGAAAAGGCAGATGAGCTAAATAGGTTATTTTCTTCTGTATACACAAGGGAGGTACCAGTTGTTGGGACACTGCAACAAAATGGGTAAACACTACCTTCACCAAATAATTGGTTAACACAGGAAAAAATCCAAGAGGTTGGAAAAAAGAAATGTTAATTAATAAAGCCACGTCTTGATGGAATACACCCAAGGTCACTTAGTTCTGTAATAGCCATACCATTATATCTATTTCTTTTTTTTTTTTTTAAGACTCACTCACCACAGGGTATATACCTATATTTAAGAAGCGAGCAAGAGCAAATTCAGGGAATTATAAACCTGTAAGTCTCACTTCTGTAGTGGGAAAGCTTTTAGAAGGGTTAATAAGGGATAATATACAAGAATATGTCTATCTATTTGAAAAGGGCTTATAAGTAGGAGTCAACACAGATTTTTGATTGGTAGGTCATGTCAAAGAAATCTAATTAGTTTCTATGAGGAGGTTAGTAGGAACTGTGGTCAAGGCAACTCAGTGTATGTAGTATTATACATTTTGCAAAGGCTTTTGATACACTGCCATTTGGAAGACTGTTTTTTTTTTGTTTTTTTTTAAAGACAGAAAACAAATGGTTGTTTTAAATGGAGCATAGTCAGATTGAACTAATGTGGTAAGTGAGGTTCCTCAGGGTTCAGTATTAGGTCCTCTCCTTTTTAACATATTTATTAATGACTTTGAAGTAGGATTGGAAAGTATGGTCTCCATTTTGCTGATGACACTAAATTATGCAAGGTAATTAAATCAGAAAATGATTTGCATAAATTAGAGAAATTTGCATCTAAATGGCAGATGAGATTTAATATGAATAAATGTAAAGCTATGCATTTAGGAAGGGGAAAAAAATCACCATGCAATTTATACTCTTAATGGAGCAAATCTAGGAGTTTCAGAGATGAAAAGGGGTTTGGGAGTGCTTATGGACAACCACCTTCATAACAATGCCAAGCAACATCTGCAAAGGCAGGTAAAATATTAGCATGTATTAAGAAGGGTATAGAAGCCAGGGAAGCAAAAATAATTCTACCACTATACAAATCCCTAGTACGCCCTCATTTGGAGTATGGAGTACAATTTTGAGCACTACTTCATAAAAAGGACATTTTAGAGCTGGAAAAAGTACAGAGAAGGGCAACAAAACTAATAAGAGATTTGGAGGGGCTAAGCAATGAAGAAAATGAACCAAATGAAACTTATTTTCTCTAGAAAAACGGCATCTAAGAGGGACATGATTACCAGGATCAATACAAGGCTTTGTCAAGTGATTATTTAGTGCCAAGAGGTTTTCAACTTACAAGAGGACATATCTTGAGATTAGAAGGAAAAGATTCCACTGTAAAGAAAGAAAATGGTTCTCATAGTAAGGGTAGTTAACCTCCTTTGGTAGAGAATTCCACAGTTTGTGACCGTGGATCCAATAGATAACTTTAAAAAGGGATTGGATATATTTTTGAATAAAAAGGACCTTCAATGTTATCCTGGATAACTAGAGAAAGAGCATTTGTCCAGGGAGGAATTTGATTTCCAGTATCTGGCATCAATTGACAAGGATTCAAACAGTGTTTTTTTCTGTTTGCCTTCATCTAGATCAATTAACAATTAATCTTCATATTACAAAGATCAGAGGAGATATAAAATGGTTGAACTTGATGGACTAAAAGTATTTTCAATCCCATTTACTACGTAACCATGATCCTTGTGTGTGGACAAAAAGGGACACTGCAACACAAGCACAATTTGAAATGTGGTATAAACACAGTGAATGATCATGATAATAAAAGTCTGTCAAATTTGGTTAACATGACCAGTCCAAGTTTTACGCAACTAAATTGTATCCAGCAGATCACCATGCAAACATAAAAAATGCATGTGCTAAGAACAGTAAATAAAGGTTTTATAAGAAAAAAAATAGATTTACATTGATGCAAAGATGGCTACCTACTCACCCTACCCACCTCTCTAACATGTTATCTGGATCACCTAGCCAAACGTCCATTGAAAAATAAATTATGCATGCAGACATGCTCCGTGCCAGCAGTAGGGCTTGGCCTTCTATCCAGGAGATTCTGCTTCCAAGCATTTTCAATTGGCCATAATGATATGATATTGTAAGGTAGAAGCAAATTAAGTCCCTCTGATGAAATGAATAGATTTTTTATTTTAAAGTGGCATAGTTAATTTAAACCAGAGAGACCTACTTGGGTTTTACATTAAGGTATCATATTTATTCCATTTAATCTTACTGGCATATTCTGTGTGGTATCTATTTAAAGGGTCACTCAATTCAGCACAATTTGGACCACATTACTGTAAAGATCTCTAAAAAGCATGTTGAAATACTTTTGAATTTTTTAAATGTGTGCATTTTTCAAATCAATTCAAATACAATCTGTTTAAATGTGTTTATGTGACTGCTCCACAGCTTAAAGAGGGGGGCTTGGTCCTGCTTCATTACTTCAACCAATCATGTTGCATGGGGTGTGAATCCAATTCAAATCTATGGGAAGTATTTTGACTAACAGAGTGTCTGTGTAGAAGACCTCTGACTTCATGAATAGAGGCTGTTCCAATGAACAGCTTCTGTCAGTGAAGTGAGATGCCTCCTTACTTTTTAATTTGCAATGCCTGGAATTAGCTTCTAATAAGCTTTAATAGTTTTTTTGGATAGATAGACAGATAGATAGATAGACAAAGATATACAGACAGACAGATACCTACAAATGTGGATACCTACAGTAGAGCAAAACAATAAAAGGCTAAAAACTAAAAAAATGCAACTAATTACACTGAAATGTAACCAAATTATATTCAAAGGGTTAAACTAACCTGGACTTTACTATGATTTCAAAATGTGCCAGGTTTATAATGTCTCTTTAAAAAGGACCACTGTAGTCGAAAAACTGCCATCTTGCATTCACAAGATCATATTTTAAACCTTGCAAAAAATGTTTTTGTATGAAAAGTGCAGATAAATTACATGGAAACAAAAAGGGACAAATAATCTTATTGAGGTCTGGACGGCAACTTATTGTGCCTGTATTCCCATTACATTGAATGTGATTAGATAAGAAATCATGATTAACATGCTTTTCAATAGACGTTGACTACCATTCCGCTCAAACCAGAATAATCTTACTAATATAGGACATGTAACTCTTCATTACTCAGCCTGAAAAGCGGATTGAAATTAGTGGAACATGTCTGGTCAGCTAATTCTGCTTATTCAGAAGAGGATTAAGCACTATCTGCAAAAGCATTTAACGCAATTTCACAGCATATTAAAAAAAATCTAATCATTTATCCCAGGGCAGAGACAAATGTTGTTGTTTTTTGTTTACATTGGTGCAAGCTGGAGAATTATGGTTGCATCCTTTGATGCATTGTCCAGTTTCTGGGCCAGTGAGTGGGAAGGGGTGTGGCGATAACTGGATAAGATGGACATTATCAGACTAAGGCTCTGGACTTCTCTCTTTACCCTTTTCCCCCACCTCTCCCTCCACTGATTACTACAAACACACGCCCAACATATAGTTCTCAGGATGTGACATAACAAAATGGATTCCTGTACGCCTAAAAATTCAGATTTTCCCCCAAAATGTTTTAGGTCTATGGGTTACACAGCTGCCAGTATTATTAGGTACATACTTGCAGTTTTCCTTTAATTCCCTGAAACTGTATTAATTAATATATGGGAGTTACACCTGTTTGCAAATGTGAAGGAAGTTTTGAGGTCCTTCCGCACTCCATAAATTCCTGGTTTGTTTGAAAAAAATATTAGAACAAAACCGGTTTAAAATTACTGTATATACTAGATTATAAGCCGACCCAAGTATAAGCCGAGGCACCTATTTTACCACAAAATACTGGGAAAACGTAGTGACTCGAGTATCAGCCGAGGGTGGGAAATGTGCTGCCCCCTGTGTCCCCCCGCTCCCTCCCCTGTGTCTCTTCCCCTCCTCTCCCTCCCTGCCAATGCTAATGATGAGACGTGCATGCGACGACGCGTCATTAGCATATGCCGGGTCCCGACGCAGCCGGAAGGAGCGCAGAGGGGCAGAGGAGCAGCTGCTGATGGAAGGTAAGTGAGGGGAAAGGGAAAGGAGGAGGTAATTGGAGGGGTAAAGTGAGGAGGGGGGTTGAGGATGAGGAAGGGGGGGGGGGGGAAGAGCCACGGGGGAAAGAGACACATAGAGGGAAAGAGAAAAACGGGAGGAAAGAGAGACAGGGGGGTGGAGTATAAGCCGAGGGGGCCATTTTCAGCCTTAAAAAAAGGGCTGAAAAACTTGGCTTATACTCGAGTATATACGGCAATTGAAATGAACAGAAAATGCAGAGAGTTTTTATAGGTCCGTACATTTCACTGGCAGCCTTTTTTGACCCGTACATCTATATTACTGCTCACTGGCTGATAGGACCAAGCCCCCAGATCAGTCAAACATTTTAACTGTCTTTCCTTTTTTTAAATGCAGAAAAAAAAAAGTGGTACATTATCAAATACCCATTCCAGATGCAGATAAGGAAAAAATACTTTCAGGGTCCCTTTAACAAAAGGAATAGTTCTATGATTTCAATATAGGACAGAGCCACAAAAGTATGTTGAACACATTATGGTAGCTCCATGATGCCTGGAACACAAGTAAAGGTGTTGATAAAACACACTCTGATATAATGACTATGGGTTAACAAGTTTATGTGAAACTTAGGAGCTAGCCAAACATTTTGTGGAAGCCAGGCCATGGATAATATATGAAGTAATGATTAATCGTTTTAAATCCACCAAGAATTGACTTGGCCATTGTTCTTTTTATTTAATACAGCCCATGATTTTGTACAACACATGAAGCCCTCCCACAAGAAATTGCATATGAAATAAGTTTGACGGAGTATTACATGGATTGTATTTTAGCTTTTTTGGTGTGTTTAGATATTTTGATGACCGTGTCTGTTAGTGGGTCATCTTTTACTTTTTTTTTTTTTTTTTTATAAGCTTAGCAAACTCCCTGCTTGACTACTGACATTTCTTTAAGGAGGGATGGTACACATATATAAATCAATAAAGAGGATTACTGCATAGTAGTTGGAACTTTTGGTACAAACATTTTCTAGTTTCGGATTTGATGGGTTTGTTTATACTTTTGACCATTGATCCACAGTACTATTTAGAGCTCACATTTCTACAAGTTATCCGTACAAAATTAAAATTACTATTTAAATATACCTTTATCCTAAAAGTGCATTTCGTAGTCAATTCAGTTCATTGCTAAATATACCTCACAATGCTTTGTAATAAATGAAAAAAAAACACAATAAATTAAATGAAGAGATAATATTGCATAACTAACGCTTTTTTCCTAGACATTTGATTCTAATTAGTGTCCCATGGTGGTGTATTCTGCCCATGCAGGGGTATGTAAAACACAGTATAAAAAAAAACACAAACCTTAAAAGCTCAGATTCAGATTCTTCTCTATCACTTACCATGAGCAGTTCTTCTAAGTGTTTAACTTCACGTTCTAATGTTTGTAGTTCAGGAAATTGCCCTCGGTAATCATCTAGAGAGGAGTTCAAAGAGCTGATGGCATCTTCCAGCCCAGAGTCCACCGGTTTCACTTTTACAACTTCAGAGGTTATTACATCCACAACCGGACTCTCCCTCTCTTCAACCACAGTGTCCAAACATGGAAACCTAATAGGAGATGTGAGTAAGATTCTCTCCTGCTCCACCAAGATCTCAGGTTCAACCACTAAAAGTTCCCCTACTATAGATGTCAGTTCCTGTATTGGGTCCTCTGTGGGTAGTTGTGGAGTTGGCTGGACACTCTCATGATTTGGCATTTCTGGTTCTGAGTTTAATATTGTAAAATCTTTTTCCTGAGAAGTATTTGATTGTATAGGGACAGGAGAAACAGATGCCTCACAACTTAATGGGGCAACAGCATCTTCTTGGAGAAGGTCTGTGTCCAACTTTAGTGGGATTATTGAACCATCTAAGGCCTGGGAGTCTGATACTCCAGCATCAAAGCTGACTTCACTGATATGGCTGAGTGTCCTTGAGTATGGTACATGTCCGTTGGACACAGATGCTTTTTTGATTGAAATTTTTTTATGAACTGCACGTTCTTCTTCATCCTCTTCTTCCTGGCTGATTGTATCAACACTTGTGTTGGAGTCACCATGCTGAGAGAATGCAATCTCAATATCTGGAGGAGATGCTTGAACTTCAGGTTGAACAATGGCCTTTGGAGTATGACGGACACTGCTAGACAACTGTGGACTGGAGGAATCGTCTGAGGACTCTGAAGAGATGGACCAAGCTGCTCCATTTTCCATGTCTTCCTGTCGTCGTAGCATATTCTAGAAAAACACAATATATTGGTATGTGATAAAGAGAAGAAATATTACTAATGTGTAGAAAAAAAGCCATTTCCCCAATGATTGCTAGAGTTGCACGTTCTGTTAGGAATAGATTTAATGAATGGTTTGAAATGTCTTATTAAAAAAACACAACTCCCAGAAGACCAACCCTCACTTACTGAAAAGTTTATTTGTTGTTATGTAAATTATTGTGTATGCATTACTTATGTGGGGTTAATTAGTAAACTAAAGAATAGACTTTTGCAGACGCACGCTCTTAAAATTGCATAGTCTTCAATTGGTTTCAAAGCTTGTCGAGTGAGGTTGGTATCTGTTGAAGGGTAGGGTTCAAAATCATAGTTAACACAATATATTTACAAGAAGGGATGTTTTCTATAAAAAGTGCATTAGGCATCTGTGCTGGATCATTTTTAATTATTATGTTTGTTATATAACTTCATTGCAAGCTTTACCTTTTTGAAGAAGATACAAAAATATGTGCGATATACCAAGATGGGTAGATCAAATGCATATTTATCTAAATATACTAGAGAATGGGTTAAGCCCCGCAAAGGCAATTGAAACATGCAGGGTATTTGCATAAGGATTTATTAAGCCAGGCTTTAAGTTACTACATGGACCTAATAGTTCTTACCTGTCATCAAAACTATGTTTCTATGGACAAACCGAAAAAAAAAGATCTATGTCTACTTGAATCACACATAGCATTCCCACTTAAAATCCTATACTCAGCAGGTGCGATTTTAGCAGCAATTAACCCCAATTTGATGGTCCCATGTAAGCTCAAAGTTTATAAGTTATATTGCTGGTCCAACATACTTTGGACTGTTAAGACTTTAACCAAACAAAGCCACTCAGCAGGGAAGGAATATGTCCAGACTGCCCAGAGCCTAGAGCTACTACATGTGCAAGCACCTGGCCTGGAAACATATAGGCAGCAAATAGGTCAGCATTAAGGACTAAAGAGGCAGCTTATGTAGCATCGGCTTGAGGTCATCTGGCCAGAACTACAAGGGCGATCTATTCATTCTGCGCCCCATCCTAATGGTCAGTCTAGGCTATATGCAAGAAACTTACATAGAAATCCTGCTCACAAGAATTAACCTGGACAGAAGAAACATCACTGCACGAGCAACTCCGAGACAGTTTCACAATTAAGGTCTCTCGGAGGATGTCAAACAACGGCCAGCTGTGCTTCTCCGAGGCTGACTGCATCCCAGGACACAAATGGAGAGGTTGTTGTCACATAACAGGATAGACATGTTCATGTGGCACGGATTCCCACACACACCAGGGATAGCTAATGTGCAATAGTATGGAGATTCCATCCAAAAGAACCAGTTTTAAGTCACAACCCTATACATAAAAGCTACAAGTTTGATTGGGTCTCCAGTAGTCACCATGGACTGGCAAGTTCTTGAGGTATGGTTTGAGGAACTATTGCAAAATGTCAAATAACTCTTTTGTTGAACATGTAGATCAAAAAATCTGCACTTTATAGATCCGGCATTTATTGTCTGACAATTGTTTGACATATTTCTTACTAATTGGGAACTCTAAGAATGAATTTATGTTTTTTAAACCCAAAATTATTTCAGCAAACCTTATTACTAGTAAATGAATGAAAAAAAGAGTTTATCCAGAATATTTATCCCACTACAGCCACCAATGCAAAAGCTTTCACACAAATATTCTCGGACCCAGCTAAAGGACGAATGAAAGATCAATTAGATACAATTATATATAAGACATTAGTGCAATTGACTGTTTTTTATTCCCCAAAATAGAATATGAATGGCATGACCATTATACTGGATTTACTGTGATCTTACAGATTCATATCCTTCTGTTAATTTCATCATTTTAAAGGACTACTGTAATGTTCTAGCAAGAAAGGCTATTAATTTCAGAGCGTTTGTCTCTTCCGTAAGAAGGTTATTAAAGGGGGGGGGGGGGTTCCCCAGAGAAACAGGTCTAAAAGATTTTAAAAATAATCAGATATTACGGAATAAACAATTCATTGATAGTCTGCCTCCACATCAAAAGCTTGTTACCAAGGGAAAACTTTTAACACAACATGTCTCCAGCGGCTTCTACATTTTATTAATGATCAATGCCTAATTAAAACCTAGTTTATGGTGTACTACAGTGGTACTTTATCTAATGTTAGATAAAATGTATGAGAACAAGCCCTATCTTTAGAATGACAGCTAAGCAGACATCTGCCTCGTGACCATACGAACACTGAAGGGGCTACATATGGTATCAACTTAAGAGGAGAATCTGGATCACTAATGGGCCACTGCCACCTCAGAACAAAAACAGTTGTTAATACCATTACTAGACTTAATTTGCATTGTTAACTTGGTTTTGCCAAGTATATCATATTACTGGACAGTACAATACACAGAATTTAAAATATTTTATTTTTTTATGTTTTTAATTTTTTTTTTCCTCCTGCAGAGGACCTCCCAGCCTAACAAATTCCAAATTCACAATCAAAGGTGGGATATCTATCAGAATGTCAGCCAAGCGAGAGACCTGAAATACTCACATAGAAAGCTTGCTCCCGCATGGAGGGTGTGTCTGGTGGGCTAGGATTGTAGGTGGAGAATCTCTTATTCACAGTCGAAGATTTATTAACAGAGCTGGCAGCAGATGGCTGATCATCCTTGTCAAATGGACTGAAAGAAGAGGATCACATTATTAGAATGATAAATACTTCTTGATTGTGATCGGTTATTCTAGATAATTGCAGATTCATATATATATATATATATATATATATATATATATATATATATATATATATATATATATATATATATATATATATATATATATATATATATATATATATCAATTATCAGTTCTAAAATAACTTATGAAGAGACAGACGAAGAGAGAGGGATCTGCAAATCCACAGAACGCAGGACATGAGATTTCCCTCTAGCAATGTATTGTTTAGATGGGATAATTGATCCGTATCTCTATTTCTGTGACCCCCACAAAATCCCAGATATCCTATAATGAAACTCAACTTTACCAACAATTTATCATGCGGCAGCAGCCCTCTTGTTTAGCTGGGATAATCTGCATAGTTTGTGTTGTGTTCTTATGCAAAGAAGCGGTTCTTTGATTTTAATTAACTACTTTAATGTGCTAATTAGGATTACAATCTGCTTATTTGTGTCTTTGTGGTGGCAAAACAATCCCCCCCCCCCCCCAAAAAGTACACAGTTAGATCCCTTCAACCACTCTTACTAATTCTTCAAGTGCAAATGATCATAATGAGCTGCACACTAGCAAAAGTGAGATGCAAATAAATGCCCAATATCACAAGAATATTTACTGCAAAGAACAACCCCCCGTACAGGGTCATGTGCTTTAATATGAAACCAGCATGTTGCTGGGGGGTCCGTGTCATTTTAATGTTGATTCCACCGGCCGCTTTACATATAAATGGCTTGTCTGGCAGGGAATCTCTATGCAGCTATTTCTTTACTCAACATTCACTCTTTTCCTGTTCTCCTCCATTACCCTTCACTTCACTGTGCATCTATATATATGTTGGGTATATCTATATCAAATATAAGTTGTCTTTGCAAAACCAAAATTATAATTATTGTTTCTAACAACGTGATTTCAATTTATATATTGTTACCATAGTAATTGAGGTTAAAAAAAAAAAATTTTATCCATTGAGTTTAACCTTTTTAGATCTCCTCTGAGGTTTGTAATATGCTAATTATTTGTTAATTGATAATTGATCCAGAGGAAGGCAAACAGAAAAAACACATTGAAACAAGGGAGAAAAAAAATAAATTCCTTCCTGACCTCAGATACTGACAATCAGATTCCACCCTGGATCAATACTCCCTCTCTAATTAGTCAGGAGAACCCTGAATGCCGTTTTTATTGAAAAATATATCTAATACCTTTTTAAAATGAATCCACTGTCACCACCTCCTTTGGTAGAGAATTCCACCCACAGATTAACCACCCTTCCTGTAAAGAAACCTTTTCTTTCTTTAAGGTGGAATCTTTTTACTTCTAACCTTAAGGGATGTCCTCTTGTCCGTTGAAAATACACCTTTCCGAGCCAACAGATGATGAGGATTCAAGCTACTAGTCTGCAAACACTTCTTAACAGCAGAATCTGAAGGATCAATTTCACTGACTAAATTATCTACATGACCATCTTTTGATTATATTTACAAATTATCTGTATTTCCTAACAAGTGCTGTTCAGTACCATAGATCACCACTAGGGGCCCCCCACAGCCCTTCTAAAACAAACCACCCGCTTGGGAAACCTATTGTAGCTCAGCGGAAAAGAGACAACACACCATGTGACATAGCTCAAGGGATATGTAAGGGAGCTGGATTATTAATGCATCTGATAGATGAGAATAAGTATTGTATGAAAACATTTTTGCATGAAAATATCCCAAAATAAACATTAAATTAGCTTACCAAAATTTTGCATGTTTTTTTTAAATGTGCATGTGATTGTGTACACCTCTAGAAAAGCATAACATTCAAATTCAGAAATCAGGATAATTCATTGTATCATTCTTCACCCCAATGGCTTCTAAAATGTGCTCAGTACAAGACCAGCAACAGTTACTTCCTGTGCTCTGTACCACAAAGGTCAAAATATGTACCCTGCTGTATTTCCTGTGTATCTGGTTTATGTAAGTGTCCTGTGGGTGTGAACAGCTGGATTTGGCTTCTGTGCAAATAACTTTGTAAGTAAATTGAACTTTTCTATACAACACATGTTTCCATACACTACTACTTACATATGCCTTAAACCGGAGCTTTGAAACTGTACTGATCTCCGTACTTACTGTATTTGGCAGGTTTTAAACTTTGTTCGTATAATCCTGAACAGTTGAGCTCCGCTAAACAGGTTAAAGGGCCACTGTACTCCAAAACTTTATATCATTCATTTTAAAGGATCACTGGGGGACATTTTTATACGGTCTTTCGAATAACTAAACTTGATAAGGGACAAAATTGTATTTTTTACTAAAATAATCCATTTTTTTTATTTTTTATTAAAGGAGCATTCCATTAACCTTAATGAACGCACTGACAGTTCTTCAATTATCACTGTGCAGATAGGAGGAGACTTGGAACTTCGATCTCAGATAGGCGATCCCCAGAAACAAAAAAAATATATCCGACACCAGCCTTACTGCATATAAAATGTAACAAGTTTGAGGGGGTATTAGGTTTAAAAAAAAATAACTGATCCAGAGGGAGGAAAACTGAAAAACAATCCTTCCCGATTCCAAAAGCCAACATTAACTTGTATGCCCCTTTTATTAAAAAATATTTCCAATATATGGCAAACTACTGTCACAACCTCATTTGGTAGTGAGTTCCATCTGACTGCCCTTTACCCACCCCACATCTCTCAGTGTCCTGAGAACTACTTAAATTAAGTGAAGGATTTCAACTGCTGGAGTGTTAACGAGACAGCCTAATCAATGGTATCTTAGTTGAAATATTCCACTTCTTTTCAGCAATGCTCAGCACAATGAGAAGTAGGAGGAAGTAAAGCATTAATGAGGTGAACTATATTTTTAAATAGTATTTTCTGACTGTTTGTATATGTACTTTGTATGTAATTTAATTGTGAATTAAAAAACTATGTCTAACATGCTTACACAGGCCCTGTGGACCGCTGTCTTTTTTTGGACACACGTGCATTCCTCTGATTTTATAGGATTGATGTCATTATTGGGTTAATCAGAGCCCAACTTACTTCCAATTGACCTCCAAGCTGAGTTTGATTGTCCCCAGGTCATTTATGTCCACGGCCACTACCTGCGGCAGAGCAGCAAACAGGTCCTTGGTCTCACATGAGACGCTGCCCACTACCACATGGTTTGCCAGGCTCTTCAGTTCTGTGACCTGAAATCAAATGTATTTTGTATGGTTACCTGGCCATAGAAGAGATTTGTCTGTCCCAGCAGGCAACTAATTAAACTGGAGAATAACAAACAAAATACCGTAAATAATTTCCTAAAAGGCTTCCAATACCAAGGCTTTCATTTGGGTTGGCTTAAACTAGGAATGGTCTTAATAACAAACTTTATAACTTAAAGGGAGACCAAGTTCATGAATATTGCTCTGCAGCATCATATAGAACAGATGAAATCTGCACTTTACTTACTGATAAGAAGCCCCCAGAGTTTTTCAGCTTCGTACCTCATTATTTCTTGTTCCCTCTCAGGAGTGATGCCATATTTCTATGACCTAAAACCATTCACTCAGGGAGAAGGGCTTCGTATAGGTGCTACGGAATACGTTTGCACATTACTATAAAAGGATAATAATACTACCAGTGACATGCTGTGAATGTCTGTTTGCAGGTGAAAGAGGGTAGCACTCATGAGAGTGAACAGGAAAAAGGGGGAGGCTCCGGAAAGTGAGAATCTGTGATTTTGGTTTTCTTCAATACAATAATCATTTAAAATATATAAAATAAATTATTTTACTTGAAGAGTTCTGTTAACAAAAAATATATAATATATATTTATATTTTTATTTTTTTTATTTTTTTATTAATGATTAGGGTTCTGTAGATACAGCTCAATCCACTTACCTTTATGGAGAGGAACTCTGTAATAAGTGGCAGAAATACCATCTCCTCACTGTCCCACACCTGCTTCCCGTTCACCTCAATGCGGCCTCTCAGCTTCCATCTCTGGCGTCCGTATTTCATAAAAATCTGAAAAAGAAAAAAAAGAAAAAAAAAAAAAAAAAAAGACAGGTGGGTTGTTGGGTCTACCATTACACAAAAGACGCATGTAACCAGTGCACTGCTAATATACATTACCTCATACTGATCTCCAGCGCACAACCTAGCAAACCCAGCCAGGCCTAAAATGAAAAAAGGATCAATAAGTTACAGGGACAGGAACAGCCTTGACAAAAGTCATATACCCTCAACTGAAGTGCATTAAATGACCACTATAGTTCAAGAAAAACAATATTAGCAGCCGTGTAAACCACAAAGATAAAAAAATAAAACATTTTGCCGTATATGTCAGTAACAGAGTAAGCTAGGAGGAAAAATAGAATAGATATGTCTTATAGGATTTTATATTTTTCCCTTCCCCTGCACATGCAAATTAGCAGACAGTGTCAATAATAGTGAGCCCTGCACTTCCAGAACCATAAACACCCATCTCATACACACAACCATCACCTAAGTATCATGGATGCCTCCAGAGTACAGCAGCATCACAACTAATTAAAAAAGAAAATAGCTGTATTTCTTTTCCCATGCTCTTAGACTGTTTTCACCCACAAACAAACGTGTAAACATTTATACACACTGTGGTCCATTAAGGAGCTGAACCTTGAGGAGTATAAAACCGGTAATTTAGAGTCAATCAAAAATACTCTGTTACCATCAAAAATTTCTTCTAGCTCTAAATAATCAAAAGAGGATCTTTGGTTTGCAAAATAACCTATGTATTAAAACTAAAATTACATAAAACACCACGGTAGGCTCCTCTTCATATTACTAAATGTAGTGGATTACCCCCTGAATAAAGCTGTATCAGTAAAAGTTATCTGCAAATGAGCTGGGTTATGAATGCATCTGATAGAGGGGAATTAGTAGCGTATGATTACATATATTTGCACACACCATGTTTTTTTTAGCTTTGCATTAAAAAAAATAAAAAAAATTGCAGGTGAGGTTTACACCCCCAGGATAGAGCTAGGCTCCTATGTGAGCATGCTCAGCTTTGCAGCCAATCAGCAATGCTGTATTCAGTCAGCTAGATGAGGCTGCTACACTGGGCCCTTAAAAGGACCATAAATCGACATTCAAGTAAGTAAGGATCAACACTGATTTATGAGGGAAAGGCCATGTCAAACAACCCTAATAAGTTTCTATGAAGAGATTAGTAGGAATTTGGATCAAGGCAACTCAGCGGATGTAGTCTTTTTGTGATTTTGCAAAGGCTTTTGATACAGTGCCACATGGCAGACTATTGAGCAAACTAAGAGATACAGGAATTGCAGTAAACATCTGCTCATGGATTGAGAGCTGGCTAAAAGACAGGAAGCAAAGGGTTGTTGTAAATGGAAAATACTCAGATTGGACGTCAGTGGGGTTCCTCAGGTTTCAGTATTATGTCCTCTCCTTTTTAACATTTATTAATGACTTAGAAGTAGGATTGGAAAGTATTGTCTCCATTTTTGCAGATGACACTAAGTTGTGCAAGGTAATTACATCAGATAATGATGCACTTTCCCTCCAAAGGAATTTGCATAAATTAGAGAAGTGGGCAACTAAATGGCAGAAGATATTTTATACAAATAAATGTAAAGTTATGCATCTGTGAAGAAAAAATATCCATGCAATTTATATTCTTAATGGAGCAAATCTAGGGGTATAAGATATTGAAAGGGATTTGGGAGTACTAGTGGACAACCACCTAGGTAGCAGTGCTCAATACCAAGCAGCAGCTGCAAAGGCAAGTAAAATATTTGCATGTATTAAGAAGGGTATAGAAGCAAGGGAAGAAAATATAATTATGCCACTATACAAATCCCAAGTACACCTTCATTTGGAATATTGAGTACACTTTTGGGCACCACTACATAAAAAGAACATTTTAGAGCTGGAAAAGTACAGAGAAGGGCACCAAAACTAATAAGGGTAATGGAGGAGCTAAGTTATGAAGAAAGACTAACCAAATTAAACGTATTCTTTCTAGAAAAAAGGCATCTAAGAGGGGATATGATTACCTTCTATAAATATATCCAGGGTCAATACAAGGCTTTGTCAAGTGAGCTGCTTTTTTTTTTTTTTTTTTTTTTTTTTTTTAAACAATTAAAGCTGTTTTTTAGGTGAAGGAGCATTTATGCTTGATTTATGGTCCTGCCAAGACCTGCAAAGTTTGAGGAAGAGAACGTTCATGGTCTCTGTGCATGTGTATCTGAGTCCAAGCAATTTACTGGGGCTGGGAGAGATCCCAGGGGCAAATCACTGGGGCTGGGAGAGATCCCAGGGGCAAATCACTGGGGCTGGGAGAGATCCCAGGGGCAAATCACTGGGGCTGGGAGAGATCCCAGGGGCAAATCACTGGGGCTGGGAGAGATCACAGGGGCAAATCACTGGGGCTGGTAGAGATCACAGGGGCAAATCACTGGGGCTGGGGGAAGTTTCACCTGGGATGTTATGAAGATAAAACAATCAGTGAATGAAGGGACACAAGACTTTTTCCAGGTATTACAGAAATCGAAAGGAAAGATTCAGTTTAATTCACAGACCAAAAAGAAACAGTTTATTATGCATGCTAATTTTCACTGGGATTTTCAGGGGGTGTCAACATTGATAGAAAACAGTTTTCAAATGCAAGAAATTCAGCAAACGTCAGGGTAACTGTTTAAATGCTTATTTTGGTATTTTTTTCATGCAAACAATTTTTTTCATATACTACTAATTCTCCTCTATCAGATGCATTCATAATCCAGCCCACTTGCATATACCTTTAACTGCCCCCAGTCCTCACCTTTCATTTTGATGTGAAACTCTCCCAGTTGGCTCTCCAAGTCATTCTCCAGCACACACATGTTCTGTGGGACAAAAGAGAAGAAAATACACGTCAAGAGAATATACTCATCAGTACAAACATGGGGTGCCCTGGATGGTCAGACCGTTGACTCCAGTAATGGCATTAAAAGATTGCGTTTGCATCTTAAACCAGCTAGTCTTCTAAGTTCTCTTGTCAAGTATCAATTCAAAGTGTTAGACTTTTAGTAGAATGAAACAGACAGGCTATTTAAATTTTCTATTTAAATATTTAAATATTTTTTTTACAATATCAAGTAAAAGTACTTCATAGCATATTATAAATATGACACTTCAGTGACGCTTTAAATTGTAGGCAGGTATAATATTGTGAAGTGAACTAGACTGGATTGTGTGGTGAAGACAAGGAGGTGATGAAGGAAATTACAGTAATAAGAAAACTTGCACTTATTAGGAGAGGGTTTGAACATTATTTGGGAAGCCAGGCTGACCTTAAAAGGTCATAATGTGCTTAGGGTTTATAACCAGTGTAGATTAACACCCAGCTGGAAATTACACATCTTGGTAACTGGGTATCAGATGGCATTGGACCAGTTTAACTGGTACAGAAATTGATCCAAAACAAGTAAGTCACACGTCTGCCTCTTTTCTCACCTCGGTATACTCCTTGTAGCCTTTCCCAGCCTCAGACAGACTCTCTCTAGCCTCCTTGCTGCCTGGGGAGGCTGTGTAGGCTCTCACCATGTTGTGTGCGCCATCTCTCAACCTGCGCTGAATGCAATATGCTTCATACAGCTCATCTATCTGCAAGACACAAAAGATTGTGATCAAAGTATTTATCTTGCAACTAAAGGACAGTTGTAGCTCTCAAATAACAAGGTTTTGTTCCTTTATGTAGTTGTAGACTGCAATAATATCTGTATTTAAAAAAAAAAACAACAATGTAGCTTTTAGAATAGACACTGAAATAAGAAGTGTAGCTTCCAGCAGGTATGCTTTTCTCCACCCCCTATTTAGGTGCCTAGGGGATTAAAGAGGATCTGCTCAGAAGACAGCTTATTTTTTTTCTGATAAGGGTAGGTTTGCCTACAATAGCGACTTGAAAATATTTGTTGATTAGCATAAAACATAAACTAACACTTTCCTGCTCTAAGCGCCTCTACAGTTTGCATTAACGACAGACCCAGAGGACAGGAAGAAGAGAGGACACCTCAGGGGAAATACCGCGGTCACGAAGGAGGGCTCCCTGCAGACTCAACATATAGGAAAATAAAAGTACAACATAAACAAGCTTTAATTAACAACATTCAAAGATTTGTATGCAACAGGCTAGCATATGTGTGGTCGTGGGGATGGAAATGTGTGGTCTTGTAGTTGGCCAGTGGGCTAAATGCGACTGCCAGCTGTTTCCTGAAGCCCACTCTCTGCCAGAGAGAGTCTTACAAACCTAAAATGTTTAGTTATTTCATATACAATTTAAAAATATTAATTTGTATATTTATAGATTAGCCAAATTAAATCTGGAATATAGTAATGGATTAGGGCAAAGAGCCAGAACCCACCCACAGACTGCAGTTTGGGGCTTAGATTGGCAACTATGAAATGAGGCTGGAGAGAGACACTAAAGATGTAATGATGACTAGATAGGCGTTTGATGGATTCATGTTAAGTGGGTCTAGAAGTGGTTCTTTTCTACCTTACTTGCATGTTACTACCCAGAACTTCTGAGGAACGAACACAACTCCTTCAAGGACCTCTGTTGCACGTAGTTAACGTATAGGTGCCATGGGAGTCTCAAAAGCCCCCCATGGTTATATTTTGTGTGGATTGAGGGAAGGAATCACAGGGGTTACCTCCACCATGTGGGAAGAGGGAATCCCTGGGCTTGTAGTGATGATCTGCAGTGGAGTTTTAAACACCCTACATATATTTTAATATATATATATATTTTAATATATATATATATATATTTTAATATATATATATATATATATATATATATATATTTTAATATATATATATTAAAATATTGACCAGTACTGCGGTCAAACAGCCCTGACATGTGATCCTCACATTACGGAGTGGTTTGTAGGGACAGGATTTTGATTCCTTTGTAATCTGTACAAAAAGCTGCTGCAGTTGCGTGCATCCTTAGGGATGTTGCCTTAGGTCATACAAAGATAATACTCCATTCCAACATTTATAGTCATACACACATACCCTTGGCACTAACCTTGCTAGAATGAAACTCCAACTTGCGGATAAATCTCTCAATGGACTTGACTTGCTGCAAAAAAAATAAAAAAAATAAAATAAAATAAAAAAACAGCAGAATAAGACCATAATTCTGGCACTTCTGTTGATCAAGTCATTTCTACAAGACCAAAGCAGTTTATATCTGTTCATTATTATAAAGAAGGCAAGTGCCACATATTTAAAAGCACTACTTTGGTCATTTTTTGCAGATTGTCTTTTGAAGACCTAAACTTGATATTGATGCTTCTACAAAAAGGAAAAAATAAACAACCTTTAACTTTTTCAATTTTATATGCAATTATTCTTTACAACAGGCTTCCTTTTTCTGTACCAAGTTGCATTTTGCAGCTTCCAGCTCAACTAGCCTTAAAAGTGAGCACTGGATGTAGCCACTGTGCAGATAGAAACTTCCTGACTGCAATCAAAGACTCCTCCCACCTCAGGAAGTAGATCACTGGAAACTAAACCGGTAGACTCCATGCACCATAATTGCATATAAAAAAAGAAAAAACTAGAGGCTGCATTTTTTTTTTTTACATAGTAAAAACATGTTGCCTATTTTCTAGTGCAGTTCTTCAATATAGTACCTTTTAAATGTATGACCACAAATATCACACATTAGTAAGGGCGTTTCTTTTATATTACAAATGATTTTACTCATGAAAAATAAATTCTGATATTATAAAATAAAGTACTAAAACTACACAGAAAGAGATACAAAAATAAGGTTAGCCTGAATTGAAAATTTGAGAAGGAGTATTATTTAGGACTTCCAGTAAGCCACATACCTGTGTTTTTTTAGCTATTTTTACATTAAAAAGTATGGTAATACACCACAATATTTTGAATGTACAATATATTACCAAGATCATGACAAAAGGAGGAGAAACCCAAGCCTCACTAACTTCTAAGAAGTAATAGTCTTATCTTCTGAAACCTCCTAAATGTTCCTGTTCACCCACATGAGAGCTGCCACCTTGCACAGCTGTGAGTAAAATCACACACACAGGGGAGAGGCTTCACCCTACCAGGGTCTCTGCTGCTAACAAGCAAACCGTTGGAGTATATTTGGGAATGTCTGTTCCCTGTGAGATAGGAGACGGTTATGTCTGTGGAAAGCTCCTGTCTTTCCAGTTTCTTTTTTCTCTCCATTTTATTCTATTTAGATGTATTGAAACAAATATGTTATTATATCTACTGATTGGAATTATAAATTTAGATCTAATAAATATTAAAATAAAAAGTTTCTCAACTTCAACCTCCACTTGGATCCGTTCATTCTGATTTACAAGGAGGTGCTTCACAATAATAGTGTCTTACACTGCTCTGCTGCGAGTAAAAAGCGGTGTGTCTGAGCATCTTGAGACATGCTAAAGTGAAGCCCCTCTCTGGCCACCTGTCTTCATGTCACGGCTGTGAAAAATGCTAGAACAGGAGGGAATTACACTGAGGAGGATACAACTAATTAACTCATGTAGTTAAAACATTTATATCAAAACAAAATAAATGCCTTTTGAGTCCCTAAATATGTTGCCCACTCAGTTCTAGTTCTGCAAAGCAGCATATTTATTTCTTAAAGGGACTGTGCCGTCACTTATTTACAGACAGCAGAGAAAGGAGATGATAAATGGCCACCAAATAGGGGTCCGGCAAAGGAGAATGGATTAGAAGTCGTATAGTCATTGTCAAGCTCTGGAGTTCCATTTTGGAAACATATTCTCACCTTGTCCAGATCATACAGGAAGCCCTAAGAACAAAATACAGAAATAATCATTCAGCTGAAAAATTAACAATCAGTTAAAAAAAATTCTTTGAAATAGCATTGTAATGCTCTTGCAACAGAAGCTAGACGTTTCAAGTAGACGTTGATCATTATTAAGATGTATATTCAATAATAAAAAAAAAAATATATATATATATATATATATATATATATTAAAAACTTGTTTTCCAAATTCAGACTCCGCTGCTGCTGGAAACTACCCACTGTAAGGTAAATGAGGGGAGGTCATGCTTAATTATCAGGCATAAAGTAGCTGGAGATTTGCATTTCTTTAAACTTAAATCTAACCTCCGAGAAATGCCCTTTGAGTGCTCTAAATGTCCCCAATATCCTAAGCCCTGAGTGCCATCCCCATAAGGATTTTAAAAATTGCTATCACAATCTCCAATCTCTCTGAAGATTACTTGGAAGTCTCGCAAAGTACAATACATTTTTCCCATCAAAGTACAATACATTTTTTACATCTCCCATTGTAAAGGTACAAAAACTTCTTTAAGAAGCATGAAGGTCTCCAATCTGACAGTAAGAAGACACTTAATATTAACCCCTATACCATGGGGATCTCTAAGGAACCCTATGGTATTCTAAACTATAACGATGGAGGTCTCTATGAACCAAAAGGCATCTTAACCTAATCACCTACCAGAAAGTCCCTTAAACATACTAGACATGCTCAGACCCAACTGACTGCAGTTAAAACAATGAATAATTCAAAACTGATCAAGTATTAAAAAGGTCCACTTTAGTGGTCTTATAAGAAGAGTTAGTTAGGGATCGATAAGAAAAGAAAACTTTATAAAAAATGTACTATGCATTTAACAATTAATTACTATTTTTCAGTCATGTCTCCAAGATTTATAAATGTCCAAATATCTACAACCACTGAATGAAGTATTGTGTATGGAGTACAGGGAGACATCCAATAACTTCAGTATGATAGTGGGTTGCAACTAAAAAGTGTGTTTATATATTACTATAGTAAATAGTAAATCTGTGTTCACATTTGAATGTCTAAAACAAGTTAAAAAAACTGCTTCCAGTTCAGAATTCCAAGAAAAACAGTTATTACACTGTGTGTGTGTGTGTATATATATATATATATATATATATATATATATATATATATATATATATATATATATATATATATATATATATATATATATAAAATTAAAAAATAAATAAATAAATACTGAGACATTAAAATGTATTGACACTAACCGTGCCAAGTGTAAGCGTAGCACAGGTTCAACAGCTTTTGCTTAATATTATCTCATGCAAAACTAAACTTTGGCTTAAAGTATGCTCTTTTAAATGCATGAAAGAAAACAATTGTGTTCCATGTCCCTTTAATATCAATTACAACCATGTGGTGTAGAGCTCATTAAGGATTCACGGCAATACACTGAAATAGCCGGACTTCTACTGATAAGAACCTTATGCATCCAGCATTAGCTTTAAAAGAGAAAAGGACAATCTTATCCACATGCTTCCCCCTCTATTTAAAGGTGCATAGCATCTATGGTGATATCAGTGGGCTTTGAACCCAATGTCTCAGGTGCTTATCAGTAACTAACAGCAATTATCTCTCATTAACACAAAAATATATGAATATTTGTTTGTCGATGGATCAGAAATTCTGGGTACTCACAAGCCTGGAGTTCCTCTTGGATTCCCTGATTTGAGTGCTCATTTTATCCATCTCCATTTGGTGAACTTCCAGGTACGCTCTAGAAACAAGAGACATGTCATTCAAACCCAGATACATGTGTGGGATATTTACAGCCCCCCCAACCCAGCTTCTAGGAGAGGATGAACATTTAGCCCATTCTGCCACTTTGTCAGGACTTACCCCAAACCCTTCTTCAGGGCATCGTACACCTCGTCCACTCGGTCCGGTTGAGGCACCTTGGGTGGGGGGGATTTGTGCGACATTGAAAACATTCTCCTGACTCTGGAGCCAGACTTTCTAGAGACTGTGGGGGTGTGAAAGGCCGGCAAGTGCCTGAGGAGGAGAAATAAAATGAGATGTCAACCTTGTATATATAAACAGGTTAAAATCCAAAAGTAGAAAGTGGGCATCAGCAACCCGCCTTGATTTTCAAAGCTTGAGGGGAAACATCCAAGGGCCATTTATTACAGAAATGAGAAGTACACCAATATAATTGTAACTGATTGATAATCTATTATCGCTCACAGTGGGGGATGAAATGGAAGAGGAGCAGGCCCAGTTGGTATAAGTATGTATGCCTCGGTTTTCACAAACATGCTTATGTAAATTACGTAAATATAAATATTGAGGAAATATCAAAATAGTAGAAAAGCAAATAATTAGCTAGATCTGTTTCTATGTTAATAGACCACTGAAATAGTTTTACAATATACACTTTTTAAGAACTAGGCTGGATAACGGGCACAATTATTTACATTGATGGATATCATTCTTTGGTTTGAACACCATTGCCTTGTTTGAGCTCAATTTCAGACCAGATAGGGAGGTTTTGTAGATTGAGGACATTCCCATTAGTCCTAAAGAAAGCAGCAAGATTGCAACATTTCACAAGAAGCAGCTTAATACTTACCGTATATACTAGGAGTAGAAGCCGAACCGAGTATAAGCCGAGACACCTAATTTTACCACAAAAAACGGTAAAAAGGCATTGACACGAGTATAAGCCGAGGGTGGAAAAGAGGGTCCTTCCCCCCTGATCCTCCTCCCCCTTATAATCCTCCTCCCCCCTCATCATCCTCCTCCTCCTTCTGCCCCCCCCCCCTTATCACCTGGTTTCCCCCTCCTCCTTACTACACCCTCTCCAGTCCCTATCCCCCTTCCTCCTTACTTGCTACTGTGCCGTGGGGGTAGGAGATCAGAATGGGGGACGTGGGGGGTAAGAGATCAGAATGGGGGACGTGGGGGGTAAGAGATCAGAATGGGGGACGTGGGGGGTAAGAGATCAGAATGGGGGACGTGGGGGGTAAGAGATCAGAATGGGGGACGTGGGGGGTAAGAGATCAGAATGGGGGACGTGGGGGGTAGGAGATCAGAATGGGGGACGTGGGGGGTAGGAGATCAGAATGGGGGACGTGGGGGGTAGGAGATCAGAATGGGGGACGTGGGGGGTAGGAGATCAGAATGGGGGACGTGGGGGGTAGGAGATCAGAATGGGGGACGTGGGGGGTAGGAGATCAGAATGGGGGACGTGGGGGGTAGGAGATCAGAATGGGGGACGTGGGGGGTAGGAGATCAGAATGGGGGACGTGGGGGGTAGGAGATCAGAATGGGGGACGTGGGGGGTAGGAGATCAGAATGGGGGACGTGGGGGGTAGGAGATCAGAATGGGGGACGTGGGGGGTAGGAGATCAGAATGGGGGACGTGGGGGGTAGGAGATCAGAATGGGGGACGTGGGGGGTAGGAGATCAGAATGGGGGACGTGGGGGGTAGGAGATCAGAATGGGGGACGTGGGGGGTAGGAGATCAGAATGGGGGACGTGGGGGGTAGGAGATCAGAATGGGGGACGTGGGGGGTAGGAGATCAGAATGGGGGACGTGGGGGGTAGGAGATCAGAATGGGGGACGTGGGGGGTAGGAGATCAGAATGGGGGACGTGGGGGGTAGGAGATCAGAATGGGGGACGTGGGGGGTAGGAGATCAGAATGGGGGACGTGGGGGGTAGGAGATCAGAATGGGGGACGTGGGGGGTAGGAGATCAGAATGGGGGACGTGGGGGGTAGGAGATCAGAATGGGGGACGTGGGGGGTAGGAGATCAGAATGGGGGACGTGGGGGGTAGGAGATCAGAATGGGGGACGTGGGGGGTAGGAGATCAGAATGGGGGACGTGGGGGGTAGGAGATCAGAATGGGGGACGTGGGGGGTAGGAGATCAGAATGGGGGACGTGGGGGATAGGAGCTCAGAATGGGGGACGTGGGGGGTAGGAGATCAGAATGGGGGACATGGGGGGTAGGAGATCAGAATGTGGGACCTGGGGGGTAGGAGATCAGAATGGGGGACGTGGGGGGTAGGAGATCAGAATGGGGGACGTGGGGGGTAGGAGATCAGAATGGGGGACGTGGGGGGTAGGAGATCAGAATGTGGGACCTGGGGGTAAGAGATCAGAATGGGGTACCTGGATATAAAAAGATATCCAAAGCCTTGAAAATGCAAGACAGTACTGTTCAATCATTTATTAAGAAGTGGAAAATTCAGGGATCTTTTGAAACCAAGCCAAGGTCAGGTAGACCAAGAAAGATTTCAGCCACAACTGCCAGAAGAATTGTTCGAAATACAAAGAAAAAGCCACAGGTAACCTCAGGAGACATACAGGCTGCTCTGGAAAAAGATGGTGTGGTTGTTTCAAGTAGCACAATATGACAATACTTGAACAAAAATTAACTGCCAATGCCACAAAAAAGCCTAGTTACAATACGCCCGACAACACCTTGCCACGCTTCACAGCTTCTGGCACACTGTAATTTAGAGTGACAAGACCAAAATAGAGCTTTATGGTCACAACCATAAGCGCTATGATTGGAGAGGGTTCAACAAGGCCTATAGTAAAAAGAATACCATCACCACTGTGAAGCATGGTGGTGGCTCACTGATGTTTTGGGGGGTGGGGGGGGGGGGGGTGTGAGCTCTAAAAGCATAGGAAATCTTGTGAAAATGTATGTCAAGATGAATGAGGAATGTTATCAGAAAATACTGGCAGACAACTTGCATTCTTCTGCATGAAGGCTGCGTATGGGACGCTCTTGGACTTTCCATTATGAAAATGACCCTAAGCACAAAGCCAAGTTGACCCTCCAGTGGTTACAGCAGAAAAAAGTGAAGGTTGTGGAGTGGACATCACAGTCTCTTGACCTTAATATAATTGAGCCACTCTGGGGAGATCTCAAAACGTGAGGCTCATGCAAGATGACCAAAGACTTTGCATGACCTGGAGGCATTTTGCCAAGACGACTGGGCAGCTATACCACCTGCAAGAATTAGGGGCCTCATAGACAACTATTACAAAAGACTGCACGCGGTCATTGATGCACAGTATGGGTATGCAAACTTTTGAACAGGGTGATTTCATTTTTTGCTTTGTTGCCATGTTTTGTTTTATGATTGTGCCATTCTGTTATAACCTACAGTTGAATATGAATCCCATAAGAAATAAAATAAATATGTTTTGCCTGCTCACTCATCTTTTCTTTAAAAATGGTACATATATTACCAATTCCAAGCCAAGGGTATGCAAACTTTGGAGCACAACTGTATAATAAAGAGAATAAGGCACACAAGAAGGAAACTCTCTAGACACAGATTCTTGAAATATTTGGATTTTCTCTAAACATGCTTTTATGCTCATGACATACCCAACATAAACATGTTTGTGAAGAATGTAACAAACCGTAAAGCTTTTCCTAAAACATAACTGTCCTTTAATCAATATTAGATGTACAAATCAGATGATGGTTCTGAGCTTTGGCAGTGGTTGGAACATACCTGGTCTTCTCGTAGGTGGAGTGGACTCCTGCAAATGACTGGCTTCTAGTAATAGCAGCCGAAAGGACCCTCCTCTGGGGCCGAACGGAGAGCGACATGGTGGACTGGGCCTTTGGACAGCTCCCTGAAAGATAAAAAAAATAGGCACAAGAGGTGAGGACGGCCTGCTGACCAAAAAAGGCATACATTAAGCAAATTCTAGTGGCCACCCTCCCTCAACCGCCCCCCACCACCATCTCCAACATTCACGCCCCAAACTCAAACACACAGGAGAAAAAGAGTGGGGGCCTTACCCTTCTCTGACTCTAGTTCCCCTCAATCTCCCCACAGAAAATAGGCTTCATAGATAGATGTTGAAAGCACGATTAGTTAAAGAATATTGGATTAGGAAATATGATTTTTCTTTTTTTTTCTTCTTTAGTTATTAAGTGACTCTGTCCAATCACTGATTAGGAAATGCTTTGAGAGCATCATGTTTCCTCACTATGTCTCAAGCACACAGCAATAAAGTAGAGAAGAAGTATTAGGTATCCACAATGTCAGGATAATGTTCTGCTCCCATTCCGCTGAGCATATGAGCCAAACAGCGCTTTGTCTCATGCATAAAGCCAATGTTCCCTTTCCAACTGTCACTGTTGCCATGGCAACTCAACACCACATAATTTCACTTTAGGAATCTCCTTCATCAAGACTGTCAGAGTGTGCCACTCTGTATCCCAGAATCCTTTTCTCCTATATTGATATTAATTATACCACCACATTATCATGGCTGCACCTCCTATATCCGGTGTGAATAGATAGTTCAGGAATCTCTGCAGGAAATATTATTATTAAACGTTTCCATCCACAGTGTATATCCTGTTTTTATCCACACCCTCATTTAAGAGACATGAGGATAGATGCAGAAGGGAGTTCACTGGAGCTGCCCGCACAGATAAAATATAAGGAAAACCAACATCACTAACAAGGGTGGATGCATACCATGGCTTTACAGCAGAGGCGGCCGATATTCATACAGTGTAAACATTTCTTCAAATTCTGTTTAGACATAGATCACTAAATTAATATATCACATATATAGTTATCAGTGTTGGTAAGGTTTGCGATGTTGGTCACGCACTTGGGGCCTCACCAAGCGAGGCGAGCAGTCGAAAGCGAGGCGAGCCATTGACGCATGCACGACTTAGGCTGCAATGAGCACCAAAGGCGGTCATTGCACTGCGAGCCTCACAAAGCGATGCGAGCAGTTAAAGGCACGCGGGACTTAGGCTGCAATGAGCGCCAAAAATGCTCATTGCATAGCGAGGCGAGCAGTTGAAGCACCTAGTTTGTTCAAATGCGTAACTAGAAAACACCCAAAAACAAACAAAATAATAAAATTAAAAAAAAACACTCATACACAGCACAAACTGAGAGCCAGGAAGCAAGTTGCAAACCAATTGGAGCCATATTTGCCGGTTTCCGCCGCTCGAAAATCGGCTAAGCAAGAAAAAAAAAATGTCAGGCGAAAAACATAAAAATTCTGAAACCGGATGAAAACGAGGCTCAGCAATGCCAGGCACGCAAAACGTAAAAAATACTGCGAAAACAGTAACACTTACACTAACAATGCCAAGCACGTGGGACTTAAAGCCTCACATTGTATGCCAACCAGCATTGCCAGCCTTACAATTTAATTTCATTCCCGTCATTTTTGACGGGCAATTTCCTAGTAATAAAACTAGCTTTAAGCCCAATACATTTTTCGGACTTATTCCCAAAATTTCCATACCATTGACACCTCTCATTAATATTTTGTGTACAGATTACCGGCACCTAGGCTGGCAGGGGATTATGATTTAGATTACACACAGGATTGGCAATTATTCTCCTAGAGGAGCGTTACTTATCACTGCCCCAAATACAGGAGCGCAGATATATGGTTTGTTCAAGGGTCCACTGTAGGGGCCCTGAAATATGTTTATTTTACTGGCAACTTGTTATTAAAAAAAAATAAAAAATAAAAAAATAAAACAGTTTTTGAGGGTAAAAAAAAAAATCAATGTAGCTTTTAAAGATTACACTTTCCGCACCAACAATTACCGTAGGTGTCAAGGGGGGAGGGTGAAGATCTGCACAGGAAGTGGTTCTATTATTTTTTTTATGACCAGTCAAGTTTTGCCAGAAGTAGCCACTGTATGACAGGGGGCCGATAAAGACTCCCATCAGGCAGATCCTATCCCTTGGACCCCTGATAGGCATGAAGAGAAACAACTCCAATGGAGTCTGAAACACTTAAGTTCAATTGTAAAATTTTAGAAATTATTTCTATTATTCAAATGCAGTTTTAGTAACCAGTTATTAAATAAACAAATAAAACCATATTGAATGACAACCAAATACATCACTTTTAGCATCAATACCTATAAAATGCAGGCTGAGCGTTAAAGCTGGAATCAAGATTATAAACCAACAAATATCCAATCTGCCATAATCCCAGTTGACTCCTGGGCCTGGTATAACCAGTCCATGTACAATCTGTACATAGTATGTCCAGTATGTTCCTGTGCCCAGATATGGATGGCTGGTGAGGTTTGGGAGCGTGCTGACAGGCCAATAATATTATTAGATTATCGGACACTGCGCCTCTCACCGGAGACAGATGGTTTCCTCTTTGTGTGACGCTCAATGAGCATTACAGATAATTACAGTGTGACGGTCAATTAGCGGTGTTATGGTCTAATGTAAACTTTATTGCATTTGGAGATTCCCTTTTTTAACTGGATAAAACTTGCTCCTTTAAATACATGACAAAATGTTTCGACCTTTAAACAATGGAAAATCATGTCAATCAGATAAGCCAAAGAAAGGGGAGTGATCTGGGATTCTAAAAATACTCAATATGATTTCCACAAGGAAGCATCACAACCTGCAAGATATAAAAGGAATATAAAGATGGAAGGAATTATTTATTTAGCTAACAAATTGCATTTATGTTGCATATCCAAGAGGCCGCGCAACAGCAGTGCACTTATGCTGCACATTTAAACCAGTATATTACAATCCAGGGTTTCCACTGCTCATACACATAAACATCTAACAAACATCACAAATGTAAACCTAGGAAAAGTCACAACGGCTTGATAACTATGATACATAATCATTGGATCAAAGTGCCATCACATGAAAAAAATATATATATATTAAAAATGATAAAACTATAGCAGAAATAGTTCATACTTGTACCCTTTTGTTTCATGCTATAAATCTCCTACATGATTTGACCCTTTCCATTTTTTTTCAATAAGTACATCCATACCTAGTATAACTCTGTAGATAACACTCCGAGTGTTTGGAACCTACGCGAAACAGCACTGAACGGGGTCATTTTAACATCACATATATAGTTGTGGATCTTTGCGATGTTGGGAACGTTTGTGATGTTGGTCACGCTTTTGCGTCCCTCGCAAAGCGATACGAGCCATTGACGCACGCAGGACTTAGGCTTCAATGAGCGCTGAAGGCGCTCATTGCACTGCGAGCCTCGCAAAGCGAGACGAGCAGTTGAGGCATGCAGTTGGTTCAAACTCTTAACTCGAAAACACAGAAAAACAAAAAATAATAATAAAAAAAAATAATAACACACTCACACACAGCACAGGGGGAGAGCCAGGAAGCCTGGGAAGTGAGGTTGCAAACGAATTGGAACCATATTTTGCATTTTTCGGCGAACGAAACTCGGCTAAGCGAGGGGAAAAATGGAGGACGAAAAACGTAAACATTCTGAAACAGGATGAAAACGAGGCTCAGCAACGCCAGGCACGCAGAACTTAGAAAATACGCAACGGCGAAAACAGTAACATTTACAATTTCCCAGTAGGGTAGAATGGGTTAGGGAAAATAAAATGAAAATAAATTAAATAAAATACACAATTGCAATTTGAAGTTCATATAAAACAAAAAGAAAAAGTTTAAACAAACATAACACTAACACAAACTGAACATTAGCAGAAATATAAAAACTTAAAAAATGTGTGATCTTGAATTCTGGGTATCTTTGCGAATCAGAGCATTAAAAGGGGTTTAGCAGTGCGTTAAACAGGGAATTACGGGTCAAATAGCGTTAGAGCAAAACAACGCAAAAAAGTTGTAGCGTTAAGCAGGGTATACCGGTATATAAATACATGCATACCCCTTAGATTAAATCACAGGCAAACTCTATTTAAGATTCCTTCCATGGCTCTTGGCGTTTTGGGATGATACACAAGCATCAAATCAGTGTAACTTGAGGATGTGCCTGGCAAAAACTGTGTTATAGCCAATGGGGGATGTGTCAGGCTTTATCTGCCTGTATGCAATTCAAAATCAATCTAAAAATTTAAGTAATTACAGGGTACTAATGACTGTGGGGGGAAAACAAACTTAAAATCCATTCAGAAAATACAAAAAATAATTTGTGTAACGAAATGTGTGTCTGCCGCTGTTAAAAATGAATATAAAATTATTTTTCTATATTTTTACTGCTGGATTTAAAATTACGTGTCCTTCCCGGCTACTACAAACGAGCCTGGTTCACAAAAAAATAATTTTCCTGGCTTATAAATTGTAGATATTTTTGTCCATCCCTGAAAGTATAAATATCTGCACCTTCTAGGACTGTACAATATTATTTTATTATTATTCATTGCTACATGCCAACATAGTCAACAGTACTATATTCCACTGGTGCCATCCAACTTGTGCTCAATTTACTATCCCTTTAAGTACAAAAGCAAAAAAACAATACTTACATATAATAAGAGAATGAGAGTCCTGCCTTCAATAAATCTATTTAACTTCATCTAGATTAGTATTGAGGATTATTGCCATAAGAAATATAATTAACAAGTCTTGACTAATTGCCAGGAAATACAAGCATTGTGCTATTGTATATGAAACACAAAAAAGCTGTATTCTGCCTATGGAATTCCCCATATCTCCAAAGTCTTAAAGAACTAAACAATAATAGTGACAGATTTGTTTGGACCCTAGGCCCACTTACCCACCATCCCCAGACGTCTCATGCCAAGGAAGTGGGAGCCAACGGATCATCCTCACAAGTCTGATCTCCAGGCAGGAGTGAAATCCTCAGACAGAGAGAACCTTAATCCGATTTGCACAGGAGATAAGGACCTACTTCTTAATGCCTCCTCCAAATAAGTCCCCCTTCCCTCTTGGATCCACATTCCTGGCATTTCCTAGATAATCAGTAACTGGTACAAAGATGGAGCCTGTTGGGCGTTTCTTGCAGCTTCCACAGAATTATTTGTATTGCTTTCCTCACTTGACCTGCATTAACCTCCATTTACTTTTATGTTCTTTATTTTATTACAGAGTGCTTATAATATCAATATATACATAATCCATCCTAGGTTTTGCTTAAAGCTGTGTAATACAGCAGGCATATGCCTAAAAAGAGCCATGTTTGAAATGGTATCGGATTAAAGAGCAAAGCTTTTGTGTTCACATTTGCATGTCCCTTTCCAGGTTCCCAGAACGCAGTGCAATAGCTGTATTTCTCGCAAACAAGTTTTTTTATCCTGTTTTAGACATTCAAATGTGAACACAAATGTAATATTCATTTACTTGTGTGTATATATATATATATATATATATATATATATATATATATATATATATATATAACTTTTTTTCTCAGTTTGACTGTGTGGGATTGTTTCCTCCTCCTCTGTTACTACAGGAAACAGAAGAATGGTGGGATATATGGATGCTTGCAACATTATTTATTTAATTCCCATTGCCCTAAATATAAACCAGATAAGAAATAACTAACAGGGTCTCCATGAGTCATTGTTTCTCTTAAGGTAAGATAGTCAAAATTCAACAATATTTTTATTATGTTATTTTAATGTCACATTTCTTTAATTAGAATAACTTATTTTCCATTTGGAAAATAACTTTTCTAATGTATAAAATATGCTCTTTCAGTTCATGGCAGACCGTTTTGAACTACGATGTCCCTTTAATTGCTTCAGATAATATGGGGTGGTAGATATAAAGGGGGAATTCTATTTGTACTGTAGGAGGTGGGGGCCTGAGTCACAGTGATAGGAAGTCTCCTTGTTTCCTGGCTCGGGGTTGGCAGTGAAAATGAAATATTTCCACATAATACTACAAGCAATGCCTGAAAGGAATCCCCCCACATTTCAGTAAATTCTGATAGTACCAAACTTCCTCAGAGACAAACATGCTGGCACTTTCCCTTTCCTTAAGACCAAAAATTTAGAAAAGCGGTCACAATACCCAATGAACAGGAGAGACGGAGTTATAATATGAAACTTGATAGAGATCATACATTTGTATGTCTAAAAATAAAAGTTATTATTTTTAGACACTCAAATGTGAGCACAAATGTACTTTTTATTTATTGTAGTCTGAATGGTGGCGGGGTCTGTTATTCATTGCCCACCATAAGCAATATTATATATAAAGTAGACCCTTAACAGTGACTCTTATCATGGTTAAATAGAGGGGGGGGGGGGGGACATTAATGTCAAAGGTCACCTGTGAGCGTGTACGTACGTCTGTCTAAGTTGGTGAAGTGAAATCAGAAAAATATATACATAAAACTATTTTTAGAAACTGAAAACAGAAAATTGGCATGTGCGTATGTATTCACCCCCTTTGTTATGAAGCCCATAAAAAGCTCTGGTGCAACCAATTACCTTCAGAAGTCACATAATTAGTGAAATGATGTCCACCTGTATGCAATCTAAGTGCCACATGATCTGTCATTACATATACACACCTTTTTTGAAAGGCCCCAGAAGCTGCAACACCTAAGCAAGAGGCACCACTAACCAAACACTGCCATGAAGACCAAGGAGCTCTCCCAACAAGTAAGGGACAATGTTGTTGAGAAGTACAAATCAGGGTTAGGTTGTAAAAAAATATCCAAATCTTTGATGATCCCCAGGAGCACCATCAAATCTATCATAACCAAATGGAAAGAACATGGCACAACAGCAATCCTGCCAAGAGACAGCCACACACCAAAACTCACGGACCGGGCAAGGAGGGCATTAATCAGAGAGGCAGCACAGAGACCTAAGGTAACCCTGGAGGAGCTGCAGAGTCCCAGAGCAGAGACTGGAGTATCTGTACATAGGACGACAATAAGCCGTACGCTCCATAGAGTTGGGCTTTATAGCAGAGTGGCCAGAAGAAAGCCATTACTTTCAGCAAAAAACAAAATGGCACGTTTTGAGTTTGCGAAAAGGCATGTGGGAGACTCCTAAAATGTATGGAGGAAGGTGCTCTGGTCTGATGAGACTAAAATTGAACTTTTCAGCCACCGAAGAAAATGCTATCTCTGGTGGAAACCCAACACATCACATCACCCAAAGAATACCATCCCCACAGTGAAACATGGAGGTGGCAGCATCATGGGGTGGGGATGTTTTTCAGCAGCTGGGACTGGGAAACTGGGAAAGAGTTGAGGGAAAGATGGATGGTGCTAAATACAGGGATATTCTTGAGCAAAACCTGTACCACTCTGTGCGTGATTTGAAGCTAGGACGGAAGTTCACCTTCCAGCAGGACAATGACCCCAAACACACGGCTAAAGAAACACTGGAGTGGTTTAAGAAACATGTAAATGTGTTGGAATGGCCTAGTTACAGCCCAGACCTCAATTGTGTCAGACTCTTGGTGACCACAGTGTGTCAGGCACATCTGTCGGTTTCTGGTTGTGCTCATCTATATGGTTTTCTTGGCAAAAATATTGGAGTGGGTTAAACTTCTTGGCGTGTGTGAAGGAAATACGGAAGGTGTCAAATTTCAAAAGAGGTCAGTGATTTAACAAATGCCCCACCATGCGTCTGATCAGTATATAAAAACTGCCCTCATAGTTAAAGCTATCAGGAAGTGCTCAAGTCAGACAAGATGGAAGATTCAGTCTACAAAAAATGGTTTATATTCCTGGTTTACACAGCTGCTAATGTTACCAGTATGTTTTGTATTTTACAAATCAAATTATATTTTTTCTTGAAATGGAGAGGTTATTTAAGTCAAGTTTCTTATGTAGATAGAACAAGTAGATGGGGCAATTGGTTCTTATCTGACATCACAAGTGTGTGCCAGCTACACATCACATACACATTTTTATGCCACCCATCCGTTTTTATGCATATCGCCTGACTCCGATTCTACAATTCTATATTCACACACAACACAAGTACCACACCAGTGTCGAGCTCTCAGACAGGCGTCCTCCAGAACGCAACAAATCACTGCAAAGGAGCAGGAAAAGGAAAGGCTGGGTGGGGGCTCCGAAGAATACCTGGAAACGGCTTGCTTTTCCCCCAGGAGCATCTCAAACACCCAGCCCAGGGAGGTCCGATAAAGAGACGGACACTTCCCATAAAGAACAAGGGTAAAAAGGTCTAATGGAGAGACATGGGGCTATCCCAGGGGTCAACTGGGCCACTGAACTTCCACACAGAACAGGAGTCAACAGACGAAAGGAAAAAACCCAGAGAGAGGGTCCAGAGACCATAATGACATAGGCAATAACCACTATAGAAAGCCCAGAGTGTTTAGAGACAAGGCCCCCAGAGTGCAACAAGAGGGACAGTAACCGTAGAGGGAGAGGGAGGGAGCCCCAGAGAGGAACCAGTGGGGTAGAGTAATAAACCGTAGGGACAGATGAGGACACCCCCGAAAGGGAGAGTCAGGATGCTCCAGAGCAGGCCAAGTGGCAGAGCACAGATGTGGACCCCCAGGGTGGAACCAGAAGCAAAGCTGGGATCTCAGCAGAACAAAATAGGGCAGATAATGACGTGTTACGTAAGCAATATCTTTTTAAGTTCCTGTCAAAATGTCCAATTTGGCTACTAAATGTTAAGGTATTAATCTGGGAAGAAAAAAATATCCATGCAATTTATAACCTTAATGGAGCAAATCTAGGTGTATCAGATATTGAAAGGGATTTGGGAGTGCTTGTGGACAACCACCTAGGTAACAGTGCTCAAAGCCAAGCAGCAGCTGCAAAGGCAAGTAAAATATTAGCATGTATTAAGAAGGGTATAGAAGCCAGGGAAGCAAATATAATTCTACCACTATACAAATCCCTAGTACGTCCTCATTTGGAATATTGAGTACAATTTTGGGCACCATTTCATAAAAAGGAGATTTCGAGCTGGAAAAAGTACAGAGAAGGGCAACAAAACTAAAAAGGGGAATGGAGGGGCTAAGTGATGAAGAAAGACTAACAAAATTAAACTTATTTACTCTAGAAAAAAGGTGTCTAAGAGGGGATATGATTATCCTATATAAATATATCTAGGGTCAATACAAGCCTTTGTCAAGGGAACTTTTTGTGCCAAGTGGGTTTCAACTGACAAGGAGACATCCCATGAGATTAGGAGTAAATAGATTTCACCTTAAAGAAAAGGGTTATTCAAAGTAAGGGTGGTTAATCTGTGGAATTCTCTACCAAAGGAGGTGGTGACAGCGGATTCGATAGATAACTTTAAAAAGGGATTGGATATATTTTTAAATAAAAAAGGGCATTAAGGGCTATTCTGGATAAATAGAGTATTGATCCAGGGATGAATCCGATTGCCAGTATCTGGGGTCAGGAAGGAATTTTATATTTTTTCCCCTGTTGAGACAACTGGCAAAGTTTCACTGGGGTTTTTCTTTTTTCCGTTTGCCTTCCTCTGAAATCATTACCAATAAATCTGCGTATTGCAGATCAGAGGAGATCTAAAAAGGTTAAACTTGATGAACTAAAGTCTTTTTTCAACCTAAATTACTACGTAACTATGTAAAACGGATGGACGGCAATGGTCATTGCCCACCAACATTACACCAAACCCATAACTTTTCCGGAGCCTCCGTTCCCATATCTGTATATCAAACCCTTGATTACTGTAGAGGAAATAGGCCAGATTGGTGGTCAATATAAATAAGAACATGACGTATTTGGGGTAATTAGCAGCCATACTGCAGAGCTCTCCATTTCTTTCCCAGTATACACTCAAAGAATTGAATCTGCTTCCGAACTAGCTACTTAATGGAGTCATGCGCAGCCTACTCCCAAAGAAGCATTAATTACAATAATCAGGATACTGGGTGGCACCATATCTGTATTATAATAATATATGTATGTGCCACCTGCCAGGTGCTACCCCAGGTTTACATTCTATTTATATAACTCTTTATGAGCAAACTATGGGGTGTAACTGGCACGTAATTTGCCTTTATAAACTCTGCAAGGATACAGATAACTCCGGAAATGGCATTGGTAGCTTTTAAAGCTAAGGCATAAAAATGTTTTTCTTTGTATAGAATGTTCCACCATTTTTCCTTCAGGTAGATCAAGGCAGGTACTTATCATATAATCACTTGATTGGGGGTGTTATCTCATAGGAACTTTTAGTATTTGACACCTACCTCATTCCCTAACACATGTTCATCTGCAGTCAGTGATAACTCCAAACTCTCTTCCTGCAGGGAAGTAAATACCCCTGTCATGCATAAAAAAATATGGGACCAGCTTTAGCATATGCAAACCCACAAAAGGGTAATTAGTCATGATTACAATTTGAAAGTAGAGGAGAGGTCCAGAAAAGGCCAATAACGGACATACAAACATGACCAAATTTTTCAAACTCCCTACGCTGCCTTCCTAGCGCTAACAAGTGGTCTCTGAAGTCTGGCTGAGAGATGGAGAAACCACTGGGAATTTCTGGCTACCTCTAGGACTTCACTACAATCCGCTTTGTGTAAAACAATGTATGCAGCCAGTTTTAAAAAATATCACTTTAAAACACGTAAATTAAGAGTATTTACATTTTTTTGTGTTTTATAGTAAAGAGTTTAGAGATTTGACACAACTAAGACTTCATAAATCAGAAATAATTCATACACATGGCACAGTTATTGGTAAAACACAAACAACTGTATGAATCGGGTGTTGCAGCACATATAATAAATATGTTTTATATAAAATGGTAGTAGACACATTGAAGAGCTTAACTAGTGAAATATTACTATTTATACTATAATGCTGTACCTGTGTATTAAAGTACTTAAAAGGACAACCGCAATATGTAAAAATACAATCATTTGTTTGACTCTAAGCATAATTAAGCAGGAAAAAAAAATCATATAACTATACTTTAATTAAAAAAGAATGCCTCTGCAGGACTCTGGAGGGATCCATGATACTTTGGTGGAAGCTGTAGATGTGCGAGTTTTCTTTTTTACATTTCTGGAATGTATTGTTGCATTGAACGATGCAATACAATTCTTAATTTGTTTTGGCCAATCAGGAGAAAGCAGAGGTTAGCCAAAACATTTGTTGTAGAACTCTGGGGTTTCTGCATTGCAAAGAAGACTGGGATATGTAGTCTATATCTGACTATATCCTTGTGCTTTGATTCAGGTGTGAGCTTAGACCCACCCAACCGTGCGATTCCATCTTGCAACAAGTACTTCCTTTGAAAGATCAAACTCGGTACCTGGCTACTTTCCTGTGTGTACTTGGTTATGTAAGCTCACTGAGCGTGTGCAAAGCTGGATTTTATTTTTCTTACTATAACTTTCTAAGTACCCTGGACTTATCTATAGAACACATATTATTCTGATAATCACCGCCTGTTTCTTATCAAACATTTGAAACCCAGGAAACTTATATACACACACATTTCAAGCAAAGACATAAATATATAAAACAACAACCATTTAGTGGACATATGCTTTAAGGGAGCAATGTATAAAGTTGCTATGTTTGGAGTAAAAGAGTGAGGTACATTGTATTCTCATTTGCATTCCTTTTAGACATGCAAATGGGCTTATTAATGTATTATTCGTTGGTTGTTTTGTATATATATATCTGACTTCATTGTTTATATATATATATATATATATATATATATATATATATATATATATAAGCACAACTAAGTTTGGGATGACAGCATCAATTGAACATGTGGAATGTGGTATAAAACAGGAGTCACAAAACATTTTGGTAATGAGATAAGATCCCTAAATCCATATTTGTACCAAAAAATTTTATCATTATATACATACATACAGTAGACTCTCAGTTAACCAGAACTCAAGCAACCAGAACTCTCAAGCAACCACAAAAAACAAGTTCAGTCCTGTAAATTAAAATTTTTATTTCAAGTACAGTATTCAACAAATGCCAGGAGCCAGGTTGCCATGTCACAAAATGCTTACAGGCACCTAGATTACATCCACTGTACATCTCTGCAATGTACCTGGAGGCAGAAAGGCATGAGTGACTGAGCCAGGGCAGTGTTGGCGTTACATTCCCCGGGTTCAGCACCGCACCCTCCAGCCGAATGTACCTGTAAGTGAGGAGTGAAAGCTGCTGCTGCTAGAACAGCCCTCACTGACAAATATACTTAGCAGAGCATGTTATGTGCAGCTAATCTAGGCCACCTTTTCTATGCAACTCTCAAGCAACCAGAAACTACATTTATCCAGTATATATATATATATATATATATATATATATATATATATATATATATATATATATATATATATATATATACACACACATATACATATACATACACATATACACACTGTGTGTGTATATATATATATATATATATATATATATATATATATATATATATATATATATACACACATATATACATACATACATATATATATATACACATATATATATATATATATATATATATATATATATATATATATATATATATACACACACACATTTTTTTTACTTAATCAGAAAAATTATAACTTTATTGATCATATTTTCATTTAAAAGAAAGTCATTTACATTCACAATTAAGGTTAGAACAACAACAACATCAACAACAAACAAACAAACAAACTTCTGCTTTTATGAGGACAAAGAAACCTAGAAACACTTTAAGGTTTGTCTCAAAGGGGAAATAAATCTCTGATGTGACCACAACCTATATAATATATTTCTATCTGGGATTCCCCAAGACCATTCCGAATATGTCCAGAAGGCTATTATTTACTGTAAATAGCCGGGTCAGTATAGGAGCAGAGGGTAGGGGATCAGAGGGGCTTTAATATATAAAAAAAATCATGTTAGTTTAATGTGGGAGTTGGAGTTTAGAGGAAGTCTTGTGCAAGGTAGGGGTATTATAAAAATCAGTAAATTTGGATTTATATCAAGAGATAAACACCATTACAACTAGATCCCGCAATATGTGTATACATATAGGCATATTTACAGTATACTTTTAAATACAGTACCTAGACTTAAAAATGGACATATTGTGAGAAAGTAAATAAAGAAGTGCAGAGAAGTCCATGTGTGTGTGTATTTGTGTATGTGTATATATATATATATATATATTTTTTTTATATTTATCTTTTTTTTTTTTTTTTTTTTTTTTTTTTATTTGTTACAAAAACATATTAGGAATATATAATAAGCCCAGTTGTACAGTGAACCTCCTGAATGAAACTCATGGATTACTGGTGGTCCGGTGACCACCAGTGGGGGAAACTTTGACCTAGAGAAAGACCGGATAAACAATAAAGATCAAAATAACACAGTGCTAGATAACAGCCCCAATGTTATACATCTGTAATCTCTTGCATACCTAAGAGACTAAAACGATTAGATCATTCATGTGATTGGCAGCTTAAGGTTAAAGCATGCAGGAATGATAATGGGGCAGGATGAAACATGTTGGGGCAAGAGAAGTCAACATTACCTCTATGTCGGCCGTTCATCCTACTGCAGTGGGGAAGCCTGCAAACCTCCTCTGCCCCGTGTAATGTTGCTTGTGGCTTAGAGAGCCTGGACCGGTCGTCCTGGGCAGGAAAGGGCCTGGGGAGTCCCCTCCCAGCACTTCCTCTGCCAGGAGCCTGACATCAGTGCTATGAGTCAAAGCAAAACTAGGATACAACAATGACTTTCACACTCACATGGGTACCAGGGGTCAATATTACTATGCCCACAAACACAAGGGCTACAGCAGCACCTAGATCCAAAAATCACCATCCCCCAAAATATTATGCGCCAGCTCCTGGGTCCATAATACAAGAAAGCCACCTGCCCACGCTTCTGAGGCCCAGTTCTCTTGCCTATAAACACAGGGATTGAGGCAGCACCTGGTCACATATTTCCATGCCCACAAACACAGGGACTGCGGGCAGCATGTGAAATATAGGGATTGATGCAGCACTTGGGCCCAGGTTATCATGCCCACAAACACAGGAATAGCGCTAGCACCTGGGTACAGATTCCCATGCCCACATATACGAGGACAGCCCCAGCACATTTGTCTTACCAGACACAAAAACACAGGGATTGTGCCAGCACCCAGATTTCCATGCCCACATATACAGGGACTGTCCTAGCACCCGTGTCTAGGTTACCATGTACAAAAACACAGGGACTGCGCCAGCACCCAGATTCCCATGCCCACATATACAGGGACTGCGCCAGATTCCCATGCCCACATATACAGGGACTGCGCCAGCACCCAGGTCCAAATTCCCATGCCCACATACACAGGTACTGCGCCAGCACCCTTGTCTAGGTTACCATGTACAAAAACATGGGGACTGTGCCAGCACCCAGATTCCCATGCCTACATATACAGGGACTGCGCCAGATTCCCATGCCTACATATACAGGGACTGCGCCAGATTCCCATGCCTACATATACAGGGACTGCGCCAGATTCCCATGCCTACATATACAGGGACTGCGCCAGATTCCCATGCCCACAGACAGGGACTGCGCCAGCACCCAGATTCCCCATGACCACATATACAGGGACTGCGCCAGCACCCAGATTCCCATGCCCACATATACAGGGACTGCGCCAGCACCCAGATTCCCATGCCCACATATACAGGGACTGCGCCAGCACCCAGATTCCCCATGCCCACATATACAGGGACTGCGCCAGCACCCAGGTCCAAATTCCCATGCCCACATATACAGGGACTGCGCCACCCCCAGATTCCCCATGCCCACATATACAGGGACTGCGCCAGCACCAAGGTCCAAATTCCCAATTCCACATACACAGGGACTGCGCCAGTACCGGTGTCTAAGTTACCACATACAAAAAAAAAAAAAAAAAAAAAAAAACAGGGCTGCACCAGCACCAGGGTTCAGATGCAAATACATAGACTACTAACACCCTGGGTATAAATCCCCATGCTCGCAAAAATACAGGGTCACTCCTGTTTTAATATCCATGCATAAGTTTCTTAAAGGACCCCTATAGATTCTGGTTTGCCTGATTTGATAACAGGCAAAAGGATTTTCGAAAAAAGTATAGCCTTTAATTTATTGGCAATTAAATGCTGTTTTACATTTGACTTTCATCTTGATAGAATCATTGATTCAGATGAGGTCTCTATTCAGTTCTGTTGAAAGGTCAACACAAAGTGGTTGAACTAAGAACATAATTAATTGTGAGTACCCGTGACAATATGATCACCATCCCAAGTGATAAAATTAGGAAAGCACATAAAGCAAAAGGCTTACCACAGTAAAAAATAATTTAATATAAACATTATTATATCAAAAGGGGAAGTTATGCTGAAACACTATATATGTATACTTAAGTACACTTGTTTTCAGCTATAGGAGTAAATATTATAGCATGTATATTTTATTGATACAAGACCTCAATATCATAGGTGATGGGGGCTGTTGAAGAAAACAGATTTTTTTTAAATTTAAGTTCAGAACTGTGGCTGAAGCTCCATTGATTCTTGACCCAATTGCATTACACAGCTCAGAATTCTAAGTGTCAGTGACGGAAATGGAACTCCGTTTTGGCTTATAATGGCGACTCTCCTCAAACAAAGATCAATAACGGACACACTAGGAAACATTTGTATACAAGGTTAATTTTCTTTAGGTGTACTCTTTAATTTAAATAAAAAACATATCCGTTTTACTTTCTATATATAAAGTTTGTAGTAAAATTGTGGTACTGTAAAACATCTTTAACTAAATAAATTGTCAACGTTATAAAAAGAACTACTATTTTGGCCCCAAAAATTCTCACTGGCTTACACTTACAATGAAATGTAAAGTATCTTTTGTATTATACTCTGTGCTTTATCACATAAAAGTGAAGCTCTGATGTATAAATGAAAAAAACATTTAAATAAAATAAAAAAATAAATAAATAAAAAAAAAAAATCACAATATAGGGTTAAACATAATTCAGAGGGAAGTTCAGAGAGCAGACGTGCCGGCCACATCACAGCTGGAAGAGGATTTTTTTTTTTTGGGCACCAAAATGCACTTAGCAAGAGTATATTGGCGTTAGAGCATAGTATTTATTCTAGATATGTCTTTATTTGAAACCGACAATCAAAAAGCAGAACCATATTATCTAGTTAATCTACAGATACATTCAAAATATGAATGTTTTGGGGTAAATGCCCTCTATTTACACAAACAAGAACATCACATTAAATTCATTAAAATTCACCCCCTATTTCTGAATAGGAGGGACATTTAATGGACACACCCTACAATAGATCCATCCCCCTCCCCATAGATCCTCCTTGAATATATTCTCCACCAACTTTTAAATAGTAAAGATTAGTATGGATGCCCTTTTCAGTTTATTTTGATAAAAAAGCTAATTTTTGTAAAAAAAAACTTGAATTGAACAAAGCTATTTTTTTGATGTCATAGAGAGACGGACCTGAGTGAACTAAAAAAAAAAATTATATATATATATATATATATATATATATATATATATATATATATTTTTTTTTTATTTTATTTTTTTTTTATTCCAGATAAAATAAACCTTCTCTTGCATTAAAAGAAAATAAAAAAATATTTGGCTTTATTGGCAGCTGCCGCATTGCATTAAATCAATGTAAATTTTCGATCTTCCAACACAGTTTTAAAAGATGGATGGAGCTTCATAAAGTTCAGCTATTTTCAATGTAAGTTTCTCTCAAGAGAGAGCAATAGGAAACATTTCATCAGCTTCTTTACAATGCCATGTGTTAACATGCTTGTGCACGGCACTTAATGGGGAACATGTTTAGAGAGTGCGTGCTGGATGTTCCAGAACCTTTTTGGCGCACATCTGCCAGCTCCATGTTTTGGGACCCTGTGTGTCCGTTACGTGATATGCCAGATGTGGTCATACCAATACAGTGCTGGCCACAGGGGGTCTGCCTATCAGATGAAACCTCTATCTTCTGAGAAGATAAACTCACAACCATAGAGAGGGCAGAGGGATGCTTAAGCAGGTTTTTGTGAACTACAGAATTTGTTTGTTTGGAAAGCTTGTAACAAACGCCACCAATCGCTGTGTAAGACATGAGCCAAAACATATATTTTTAAGAAAATAAGATGAAGATGGTTTATGGGAAAATTATTTTCTTACATCACTTCCTAAGAGCTAGATCATGATGGCGTGTGTTTTTTGTTTTTTTTTAATCCGTGAAGGGAGGGGTGGGGACTGGAAGAGGTCTGGGAGGTTTTGCTAGATAAATTTAACCCGACAACAAAAATAAATAAATAAATAAACTACGACCCTTCCCCCCTCACAAGCCTCAAAAGCAGGCTCAACATATCAGTTAACACAAGCATAGCTCTTCAGAAATGTAAATGCCCCTCTCACACATTCACTAGCAGCCTTATTAAATTGCTATTCGGTCAATTGAATAGGGCTCTATTTAAGCACATAGCATATTTAAAAAAAAAAAAAAATGTTGTTCGTGAAGACTTTGCTTTTGGATAGAAGTTCACGAACTAAAAACTTCTGTAAAAAAATATGCTGTGTGCTTAAATCGAGCCCTATTCATTTGGCCCGAATAGCAATTTAACAAGGCCGTAGGTTTAGGACTTTTTCCCAGATTTATTATCTTCATAGACTCAAAGTTTTCAAAAATACATATACATTTTTAATTTATTTTGTTTAATATAAGATCAGAGGAGTGACGACAAAGGAATATTAAACTACATTTTATATATAAAATATTTCCTGCTCAGAATATTGAGAAGCACCGTTATTGCACTGCACTCTCGGAAACTGGATAGGACATGCAAATGAATCCAAAATTAAATATGTGCTCTTTAATCCAATACCACTTTATACATGACACCTTACAGCACATGAAGCATAGCATAGGATGGATTATGCACAA
>CM050176.1:12240514-12313014 GCA_027410445.1 Discoglossus pictus
CTGATGGCTGATGACATTCCTGAAAGCAGAGTAAAAACCACAATTCTTTCTGTTATCTGCAGATGATGTAAACCACAGGGCAGTCTGCAGTGCGCTTGTAAACAAACTGCTAATTTTTTAACAGTTCATAGTATAATAACAACAGATAACTTGAACATAATGAATAACACAATGAAGAGCACTTATAGTGAGGTAAATATCCCTTTAAGCATCTCCGTGTGTACATAACAGGTCTACTATGGCAAAATAATCAAAAATACCAATAAATTGTATTATCCACCAAGTAAGGATAACAATCTACATGCAAAGCTTTGCTTATCTCCTCTGCTTTTAATCCCATGTATGTTAAGGAATTAACTAATAGGCCCCCTGAAGAGAGGTCTTTACCTCCTAAACAGGAGTTTGGAAACATTGATGTTCCAGCCCATGTGTGCCACGCGTGGCCTGTGGAATCGGATTCTGAGAACTGTTCAGTTCAGGCTCCAAATGTTGTGCAGTTCAACAGACGGGCCGACTCCTACACACACCTACAAAACAGATGGGTGAAACACAGCTACTAATGAGAACCACTCAGCACAATATCATATGGTGCCATCATATCTACCACGGGTAAACATTTCTAAGGGTAATATTACTATTGTGTTTTTTTATTCAATGAAGCTTCTAATGGATGACCAGTTATCACACACATTAGTATGCCCTCTGCCAGTTCTCCTTTATAGTAAGAGTTGCTTGTTGCCAATGCTCAGACAAATCAAAGGATAATAAAGCACAAAAGAAGATTCTTAATATTTAAAGGACCACTGTAGTAGCGTTTCATTTGTTTATTTAGCGGCAAAACCAGTACTTGAAGAAAAAAGTATCCCACGGTGGCGCTTAAAAAAAAAAAAAAAAAAAAAAAGCTTACCTGTGAACTTTAGCATTGCAGAGTGAAGCAAAATAACATTCTATCCAGACGTCCAAAAGAAGGAAGAGACAAAATCTATCAGGAGGTGTCCTAAAGGCCTAGGGTTTACAGCAGTGGCTACTGTAGGGAAGGAGACAAAAACACCCTTTTCAGAACAACCTCCTGGACAGATTGTCTCCCATCACCTGGTCATCTACTAGGGGGTGGAGTGAAGCATACCCGTCTAAAAGTCTAAAAACACTACAATTCAAATGTAAGTTCTGAAAAAATAAAATTATATTGGCAATCAACAAATTAAACCCTGCACTACAGAAATATTTTTGGAACTGCTGCTAAATCAGTAGAGATAAAACTATTTTAGCTTCCTATTCTATGGCATGAGGTAGAGGTGCGTAGCTCAGCACCTCATGGCCAAAAATGCCAAAATGTTCTATAGTATAGTAAGCATCTTTTAGATTGTAAGTTTGCGAGTTTTCAATATTGGAAGATGTTTTGGGAAAAAGCACCAAGTACCCAAGGTTTTAAGCTCAAAGACAGGGCCCTCCAGTTTGCCAAGTGTTGATATTGTGTTTTTCTTTTGCTCAACATTTGTACAGTGCTACTGAATATGTTGGCACATTACAAAAAAGGATAATAATAATAATAATAATATTATTAATAGCACATCATCTACACATTAGAAACATATACTAATAAATTATTCAGTGATACTAAAAACGGAGTAATTTGTAGTTACATAGTAATTAAGGTTGAAAAAAGACTTTTAGTCCATCATGTTAAACCTTTTGAGATCTCCTCTGATCTGCAATATGCGGATTAGTTGTTAATTGATCCAGAAGAAGCAAACAGAAAAAAAAAAAAAAAAAGTGAATTATAGCCAATCGTCTCAAAAGGGAAAAAAAAAAGGTATTCCTTCCTGACCCCAGATTTCTCCCTGGATCAATACTCCCTCTCTAATGTCCTTTTTAAAATTAAAAATAAATCCAGTCCCTTTTTAAAGATATCTACCGAATCCGCTGTCACCACCTCCTCCTTTGGTAGAGAATTCCACAGATTAACCACCCTTACTGTGAAGAACCCTTTTCTTTCTTTAAGGTGGAATCTTTTTACTTCTAACCTCAAGGGATATCCTCTTGTCAGTTGAAAACCTCTTGGCACAAAAAGCTCCCCCGACAAATCTTTATACTGACCCTGGATGTATTTATATAAGGTAATCATATCTCCTCTTAGACACTTTGTTCTAGAGAAAATAAGTTTAATTTGGTTAGTCTTTCTTCATAACTTAGCCCCTCCATTCCCCTTATTAGTTTTGTTGCCCTCCTCTGTACCTTTTCCAACTCTAAAATGTCCTTTTTATGAAGTGGTGCCCAAAATTGTACTCCATATTCCAAATGAGGGCGTACTAGAGATTTGTATAGTGGCAGAATTATATTTGCTTCCCTTGCTTCTATACCTTTCTTAATACATGCTAATATTTTATTTGCCTTTGCAGCTGCTGCTTGGCTTTGAGCACTGTTACCTAGGTGGTTGACCACAAGCACTCCCAAGTCCCTTTCAATACCTGATACACCTAGATTTGCTCCATTAAGATTATAAATTTCATGGCTATTTTTCCTTCCCAGATGCATAACTTTACATTTATTCGTATTAAATCGCATCTGCCATTTAGATGCCCATTCCTCTAATTTATCTAAATCAATTTGGAGGGAAAGCACATTATTATCGGATTTAATTACCTTGCACAACTTTGTGTCATCAGCGAAAATGCAGACACTACTTTCCAATCCTACCTCTAAGTCATTGATAAAAGATGGTTGGATTTAAAAAAAAAAAAAAAAAAAAAAAAAAATAGATAAAATCTGTCATTATTTTGTTTACATCAGAAACAGAGAGATGTTTGTTGCACATCCTAAAGCTTCGCTCATCCAAGATCTTATCAGGATCCCTGCTAAGGACAGGATGGGTGAGGAGAGGAAGCACTTAGAAGACAAAGGAACACAAGGACATGTATGAAGTGAGAGGAAGATAAATAAAACAGGTAAAACATCAGCCGCTCTGATTGGTGAATCCAAGCTGGCAGCCATATTGTGTACAGCAGCCAACAGCTTCTTTTGACTGAAATGAGATTAATATTTCTTGAGCGGATGAAGATCTCTGGACAGCACGTTCCATCCTACTCATTAAATCTTATCAAATATTTTAAAATTTGTGGAGGAAGTCCGTGACATTTATTTTTTCACTTAAACTTAAGATAAAAATAATTAGGAGAGTTGGGTAGACCTTTAAATGTAATTTATGTAGTTTAAGCATGAAATAATTAACAGAGCTTGAGCATTCAGTAACACTTCCACTCAAAATGATTACTAAACAACATGTTATAATTATATTTATTCAAGTGTACTTTGTTTCTTGGATCTTTGCTCTTTCACTTTAAAGGGACACATGGTAATCGCCAAATATTGTATAAATTGGAAACTTGAGGTAATAAGACATATTTTATCAGTTGAAGATTAATTTTAAAATACATTTTCCTACAGCAAACAAGTATTGAATCTGCAATACTGGGCTGCCAGCGAGCCTTTCTGATCCACCCACAAACATCAGAAAGGCTGACAGCTAAAAATTGTAAATTTCAATGTTTGTTTACTAGAAGAAAACAACACAAAACAAAACAACAAAGTCATAGGTGCTCATCAGAGAACGAACCAACCTTAATAGGTTAGTTCTATAGCCATGATAAGCCACTCTGAGAGCAACCTATTTTAGCTCACTTGTACCCTTTCACATATCCTTAGGGAGTTCAGCTGCACCTCACTGACGAAGCCCATAAAGGTCGAAACACGTCTGGGGTTTGCTGTTTATCCTGTTCAGGGTAGAATTGCCTGGTATTTCGGGGCCGGGTCACTCTTTTGAGTGGGACCAGACTGATATACTACAGGATATTTCTTCCTGTGAAGGGCACAAGTGAGATAAAAGAGGTTGCTCTCAGAGTGGGTTATCATGTCCATAGAACTAACCTATTAAGGTTGGTTCGCTCTCTGACGAGCACCTCTGACTGTTGTTTTTCTAGAAAAAGGTGCAATTTTTTTAAATAATATTCAACTGATAAAGTACTTGTTATTGATTATAGGTTTGATACCATATGTGCACACAATAAGGTGTTTCTGTAAAGAGGCCGCATCAGGAAAATCAACAAGTGTCCAAGGACGTGATCCTATTGGCCAGGCTGGATGTTTCCGGTTGTGAGCTTCAGGGTGTCATGTCCACAGCCGTCTCATGTTCATGTTCCTCACCGAGAACTCAGAGTGGTTAATATACACAACATTGCCACTTCTGGCAACGTTCACATCAGCATTAGTGCGTGCTGACAAACATGCTTAATATAAATACACATGACAACGTACAAGCGAAAAACAAAATTGTGCTAATGGGTGCTATATGTACTTGCAAATGTGTGTCTTTGAGGGAGAGGGTACAAATCGGGGAGTACACAAGAAAAAAAATGTCCTGTACTATTATAACTACCCCAATCTATCGTGAGAGCTCTGCCAGGCTCACTCAACACCCATTATCTGCTGCTCCCTTCTTCCAAAACCTACACTGGCTCCCGGTTCTTATCTAGGTTAAGATTCTAAATCCGAAATATAACTTACAACATATTTTAACTTATGGTGGGCAAGAGAGCAATAGAAGCCATTCGCTGTGCAGAATACGGAAAATAGTACATTTGTGTTCACATTTGAAGGTCTAAAAACTGTATTACCTGCACTCTGGGTAACTGGGTAGGGGAATGCAAATGGACCCACCATGTATTTTCACACTTTAATCCAATACCACTGTAAACATGGCTCCTTTTAGTATATGCCTGCTGTTATAACACAGCTTTGAAGCATAGGTTATGCATGAGTTAGGAGATCTGTCCACAGACAAAAGGTGATGATTCCTAACTTGTGCTTTAGATTTTGTGGGAAGGCTATTTCCCACAACAATCGTTATGGTGGGCAGAAGAGTGATAGAAGCCCTCCACCGTACAGTAATGCAGTAAATAAGTAGTACATTTGTGTTCACATGTAAATGATTAACATTTACTCTTCTCTAATAACACACTCCAACTCCCTGCTTCCCCCCAGATCATGATTTACAAGTCTTATGGTCATGGTCGCTTACAGGACTTCTCAACACTCTTTGGAATTTTCTGCATCACGCTATTAAACCATCCCCTAATCTTAAGATAGTCAAAATGTTTTCTGAAAACGCAACTCTTTACCGTTGCAAAATCTGAACGCTGTAGTTTCGCCGCCAACCGATAGATGGCGCTGCCGATTTTTGGATACTGCTACACATAGCATATAAAGCGTGCCGACAGAAGAGGCCTTGATGAGAGGCGCGCCCAAGGCCCTGGGGGGTCCGAGTGCCCGCGTCAAACATAGCGATGGCCTCGCTGTCGACTCAGCGCTGCCAAGATGCGACAAGTCGGAGGATGGAATAGTTATTTACCTTCCCTCAAACCTGCGGCGCCTGAAACACAGACAGTGCCCTCTACCGGATAGCTTGTGTAACTGCAGCTGGCAGTGCTGCCAAAGACATGCGAAGGCAAAGAGGAATAGATCCTGCAATGGTTTACAGAAGCATCCCACTTGCCTCCATAACTTCACTACTGTCTTGAAAAAAAAAGGCCATCTATTCTAAAGCTCTGGCATCTCTTCAGAACTGGGCTCTCATCACCTCCAACACTGGTGCAAATGTGTGGTCTTATTTTTACGGTCATCAAATGACGCAATCTACCAGCGCTCAAATAAATAAACAAACAAAAAACAAACCGGGAAATGCTACATACAAAGACACAAGCCAAGATCCCTCTTTGCTCATTAGAAGTGCACGGAATCGCACAGAGGTTGCCATGACAACAGTGTACAATATAATTATATTAGCTTGTTGTTCCACACCAGGCCATGGGATGCTTTTCACCCCTGTGTGAATGGCAGCGAGTGAGTTAAGGGGACTGTCATCTTGCACTAATGTGCCATCCCAAAAATAGCGCTGGCAGGCACTGGAATCCAAGGCGTTGTTGCTAGGTGGCGCCCCGATAGGGCTGGTGGGTGCAGCAGGGGGCACTGCCAAGACCTCAAGGCAGAGATAACATACACTCGCCTATCTGGGGGGGTGACAGACATGATCAGGTAGGGTTTGTGTCAAGATTAGTATACGTCATGTGCAATAAACCCATCTGATCTGCCTATTCCATCTACATAACATGACCTGGCTTAAAAAAGGAACACAACAAAGGTTTACAAATATATGGAATTTTAATGAGAAAGTAATGAGTACTTTATTATTCTTAATATTATTAGCCTTTATGTATAAAGTGACAACTTTTCTAAGCAGCGCTACATACAGCAGGAAGATACATTATATACAGAGCGTATAGGACACAAATATGAATACAAAAAGGAGGAGAGGTTAATAATATTAAAAAATGTTGTCATGAGAAATGTAGTTTGTACTTTTACGCTACCAAACAACCTTTCTTATCCACCCACCAAGAATAGGTTGTTCCTTTTCATGGTGATTATTGCCAATAATTGCTGCCTGTCTGCATTATTTTCAATTAAAAAAGTTATCCACGTAACTTTAAGAATAAGTATGTTCAGGCACCAGGTGTAATCTACCTAAATATTCCTTGAAGAATGTACATTTAGACTGAAAGCAATGCCGAAAAGGGAATTAACAATTATTGGCAATCAGCCAAACAGAGAATAAGATAACATCATATGTTTGAAGTTTGCAATTTCTATCATCATTTCTATCATCCCAAAGAAAGTTTACTTTAAGAAAATGCAATTTTAATAACATCCACTGATAAAATACTTGCTATCACCTATAGTACTAATCATACCATATTTGGAACCTTTACTGCATCCCTTTATGGGAATTTAAGTATTTCTGTAATCGAAATCTGAAGGGGATCGTTGTAGTACGAGACATACATGTTTTGTAAAGCAACCAAACACAACAACAAATGATATGCAAGCCATGAGCGAAAAATTATTTCTATAGAAAATCTTAAATTTTCACTTACCATACTTGTGTCTGAGAGCATCAATATTTGCACTCCAATGTAAGCCCAGCGGTGCAGTACTTAGGCTGCAATGGGCGGCAAAGGCGCTCATTGCAGCCAGAGGTGCAGTACTTGGGTTGCAAGCCATTTTGATCCATTTTTGCAGATTTTCATGACTTGAAAATCGGTTAAGCGAGAAAAAAAAAAAAAAAAAAAAAAAAAAAAGGCAGACGAAAAACGTAAAATTTCTGAAACAGAATGAAAACGAGGCTCTGCATCGCCAGGCATGCATAAATTAGAAAATACACAACGGCGCAAACAGCAACACTTACACTAACCACGCCAGGCATGTAGGACTTTGAAAATACAACCAACGAGCCTCACAATTTTCTTCCCGTCATTTTTGACGGGCAATTTCCTAGTAGTTTATATTACACTTCTCAAAAAAATAAAGGGAACACTAAAATAACACATCCTAGAGCTGAATGAATTAAATATTCTTATGAAATACTTTGTTCTTTAAATAGTTGAATGTGCCGACAACAAAATCACACAAAAATAAAAAAATGTAAATCACATTTTTCAACCCATGGAGGTCTGGATTTGGAGTCACCCCCATTATGAAAGTGGAAAAACAACCTACAGGCTGATCCAACTTTGATGTAATGTCCTTAAAACAAGTCAACATGAGGCTCAGTAGTGTGTGTGGCCTCCACGTGCCTGTATGACCTCCCTACAACGCCTGGGCATGCTCCTGATGTGGTGGCGGATGGTCTCCTGAGGGATCTCCTCCAAGACCTGGACTAAAGAATCTGCCAACTCCTGGACAGTCTGCGGTGCAACGTGACGTTGGTGGATGGAGCGAGACATGATGTCCCAGATGTGCTCAATTGGATTCAAGTCTGGGGAGCGGGCGGGCCAGTCCATAGCATCAATGCCTTTGTCTTGCAGGAACTGCAGACACACTCCAGCCACATGAGGTCTAGCATTGTCTTGCATTAGGAGGAACCCAGGGCCAACCACACTAGCATATGGTCTCACAAGGGGTCTGAGGATCTCATCTCGGTACCTATTGGCAGTCAGGCTACCTCTGGCGAGCACATGGAGGGCTGTGTGGCCCCCCAAAGAAATGCCACCCCACACCATTACTGATCCACTGCCAAACCGGTCATGCTGGATGAAGTTGCAGGCAGCAGAACGTTCTCCACAGCGTCTCCAGACCCTGTCACATGTGCTCAGTGTGAACCTGCTTTCATCTGTGAAGAGCACAGGGCGCCAGTGGCAAATTTGCCAATCTTGGTGTTCTCTGGCAAATGCCAAACATACTGCACGGTGTTGGGCTGTAAGCACAACCCCCACCGGTGGATGTCGGGCCCTCATACCACCCTCATGGAGTCTGTTCCTGACCGTTTGAGCAGACACATGCACATTTGTGACCTGCTGGAGGTCATTTTGCAGGGCTCTGGCAGTGCTCTTTCTGTTCCTCCTTGCACAAAGGTGTAGGTAGCGGTCCTGATGCTGGGTTGTTGCCCTCATACGGCCTCCTCCACATCTCCTGATGTACTGGCCTGTCTCCTGGTAGCGCCTCCATGCTCTGGACACTACGCTGACAGACAAAGCAAACCTTCTTGCCACAGCTCGCATTGATGTGCTATCCTGGATGAGCTGCACTACCTGAGCCACTTGTGTGGGTTGTAGACTCTGTCTCATGCTACCACTAGAGTGAAAGCACCACCAGCATTAAAAAGTGACCAAAACATCAGCCAGAAAGCATAGGAACTGAGAAGTGGTCTGTGGTCACCACCTGCAGAATCACTCCTTTATTGGGGGTGTCTTGCTAATTGCCCATAATTTCCACCTGTTGTCTATCCCATTTGCACAACAGCATGTGAAATTGATTGTCACTCAGTGTTCCTTCCTAAGTGGACAGTTTGATTTTACAGAAGTGTGATTGACTTGGAGTTACATTGTGTTCCCTTTATTTTTTTGAGCAGTGTAAATTGAGAAACAATAGAATGGTTTTCTCCTCCTCTGTCCTGACATAAGTGAATCTTATGGGTGTCTTAACTGCAACATATTTGTGCCGAATTTAGAACAGATAAGAAAACACAGATTACAAATCACCCAATAAGACTTTGTTTACACATCCTCTTAAAGGTAAAATAAAGGCGGATACAAACTCATTGTGATGTATCCGTTTCTGTAAAGCTTTATTGGAAATTTTCTGAAATTAATATAAATTTATTTTACATGCTGAACATTTTGGTAATGAATAAGACATTCTTTGAATGACTGAAGATCTTGGACTGTTGTGTCCCTTTAAGGACTGTATTTGTTCATTTTTAAATACATTTTACAAATTTCAAATTACGTTTTTTAGATCTTTCCCGTTAGGCAGTAATGGCAGGCAGGTATGTGCGCCGCGGATTTTGCTGGGTTTTTAACATGTTGATGGCCAGCACGAACACATCTCAGCATTACAATTAAAAACACCAACAGTTGCTCACAGCCCTCTCTCACACTAAGCGGACTGCACTGTATTTTTTTATTTATTTATGATAAATTACCCAGTTTTCCACAAACAGTGACTCAATATACGATATAAATAGCTTGGAAACAGTGCGTTGCAGCTTGGAGTGAGGAGGAAATTCTCATGAGATCCCCAACTGAGGGAAATTAGGTATGTGGACATGAAAAGGTTAAATGGGGTGCTTCAACATTCTCTGAGTAACCCCCTCACTAAGTAAACATCCCCAAACCAAGCAGAGATGGTCATATTTTTGTTGTTGCCTCCTTTCTTCTTGTTCCCCCGGCATCTTGTAGGGCTATGACCTAAAGCCACACCCAAAAATAAATGGGCATTATAGATATGTGTCTCATGCTGCTCAGACACACTATATATCACCATCTGCTTCGTAGCAGCATGATACAGACAGCGTGCAGCCACAATTTGATATCACACACTTATATTAAAGGAGGATAATATGAATTTAGTCACCTAACTAAAAATGTCATAAATAACCAAACAATACCTAAAAAGATCATAATGTAAAACACAAATATAGCTGCTATAATTCTCTCAGGAGTACTTGTGCATAATTTTCCTGTAATTTTCAATGAAAAGTTATTCTATACATCTACTAGACAATACATTAGCAGATATTTAGCTTTTTGCTGTACTACAAAAAATGGTTTGTGGCCAGACAATCTTCCACCAATCCATTATCAAAGCAGTTTTTTTTTTTTTTTATATACAGTATTTATTATATCTTTTTATATGACAACACTAAAGACGTGCCCCTCTGCTACAATGTAAAGGAGTAAGTGTACAGCCTGTATAACAGTGTAAATTTGTTGTTGTCCCCCAAAATAACTCAACACACAGCCATTAATGTCTAAACCGTTGACAACAAAAGTGAGTACACCCCTAAGTGGAAATGGGCCCAAAGTGTCAATATTTTGTGTGGCCACTGCCTAAACCCTCATGGGCATGGAGGTCACCAGAGCTTCACAGGTTGATCATGGGAGTCCTCTTCCACTCCTCCATGATGCCATCACTTTGCTGGTGGATGTTAGAGACCTTGCGATTCCCACCTTCTGTTTGAGGATTCCCCACAGATGCTCAATAGGGTTCAGGTCTGGAGACATGCTTGGCCAGTCTATCACCTTTACCTTCAGCTTCTTTAGCAAGGCAGGAGTGGAAGACGACTCCAGTGGCAACCTGTGAAGCTCTGGTGAACTCAATGCCCATGAGGGTTAAGGCAGTGCTGGAAAATAATGGTGACCACACAAAATATTGACACTTTGGGCCTAATTTGGACATTTCCACTTAGGGGTGTACATTTGTTGCCAACGGTTTAGACATTAATGGCGGTGTGTTGAGTTATTTTAATGGGGACAGCAAATTTACACTGTTATACAGGCTGTACACTTACTACTTTACATTGTAGCAGAGGGGCATGTCTTCAGTGTTGTCAAATGAAAAGATATAATAAAATATTTACAAAAATGTGAGGTGTGTACTCACTTTTGCGAGATACTGTAGGTTGACAGACCCAACACATCTACTCCTCACTTTAAAAAGGTGTTCTAGTATTCAAAAAAAAGAAAAAATTAAATAAAAGAAATAAATAAACAAAAATAATAATAAAAAAAAAATTAAAAATAAGGATAAGTAATGAAAAATTGGAGGTATTATCTTGTATATTGTCTTAAAGCACTTGTTGGTTATTATTAATTGTCATTTAATGTGGTGCGGCGGGTGGTGAGGGGAGTCGCCGGGACAGTGGTAAAATGGGTGAGATCCTACCCTACGGTGGTACGGATATTCCAACACGGTAGGCCCTGAACGAGGGTTCAGGTCGTAGGGCGTACTGTCTCTGGCCAGGCTCCTCCCCTCACGTGGTTATGTTAATTATTGTTATGGTTATTACATCAGTTTGTGTTTACCAATAAACGCTGTGGCCAGTTTTCCTCCCAAGAAGTTGTCTGTGTCTAATCATTATATTTTAATAGGTGATTGTGTATAAACCCTTATGTGCACATACCAACTGGGCCTTGCTAAATCAAGGGAACTGTATGTTTACGCAGCATGTGTGTAAATCACAGGCCTTTGATCATGAGGATAAAGCTTAAATATCTTGGCCTATCATAAGAATACAGAATTCCCTAGAGAAGACCCGGATGCTGGGAAAGACTGAAAGCACATGAAGAAGGGGACGGGAAAGGGGGAGATGGATAGATAAGATCATTGAATCAATTAACATGATGGCGCTCAGAGGGACAGTGACTGACAGAATGTGCTTGCCGCGTTGCGGTCCATAGGGTCATGGAGAGTAGGACACAAATGAATGACTAAACAACAAAATTGGTCAGGCAAAGATGGCTGGGCATTCCTCGGATGGATTGGCAAAGAAGTTGTCAACAGTTCCTCTGACCACATAGTAAAGAAATTACCCCGAGTAGCACTCTGTGTGTATGTGTGTGTGTGGGGGGGGGGGGGGGGGGGGGTTAGACCATGCTTGCAATACAAACACTTCAGAATCATCCCAGGTCCCCCAACCACTTTCAAAACGTATTTTCCATCTTCTAGGCCTCTCCTCCTCTGCATCTCTTCATATCCCCTCAGCCTCCTGAATCTCTCCCGGGCCCCCTCGCCTCTCAATGGCCCCACTCAAGCCTCCTGCATCTGCCAAACGCTCTGACTCACACACAGCTGGCTGGGGACAAGTTACAGAGCGATTGCAGCATGAGCGAGTATAATATACAGACACCCCCCAAACACTGCTATGGGAATCCTGAGGGCCAGGAGAGGCCGCGTCACAGCAGGCTCAGCCCCGTGCAGTCCTGAAGCCGTCCCTCCCTGTATGTGGGATAGACATCCTGAACATTTAATGGGCATACCCAGCAAGTATTACCACGAGCCACTGCAATGCTTCAGTTAATTCGGCTCATAAAAGGGGCTCTGCCACACAAACAGGAAGTTGATTGTTGTTATTATTTCCTTTATTTGTAACGTGTCCTGTCTTTGAGCTTAACATCAAATATACAGTGTTTCCCCTAAAGAACTTTGTAAAATAAAAAGTGCAAACTTATTATCTAAAAGGATTACAATTTTAAAGGGCACATTTCTACATTAAATCTTTTCTGAAATATTTCATACTTGATTTTGTGGCTCCTGTAGGCAAATGTATGGCTCAAAGTGCTTAATAAGGGTGGGATAGGGGGGTTTAACTGCCAGATAACATTGCAGCATTTTAATTTGGCCACTAGAGAGAAAGACAAGCAAACTGTAATCCTAATTAGCACATCAAAGCGGCCAATTTGCATGTAAATACAGCAGCAACAACAACGAATTCCCAGGATGGATTCTCTTTTACAAAAAAAATTGAGAGCACAAGATATAGCCAGGTTTTTATAAGAACAAACAAAAAAATTCAACACGAGTCCCTTTAAGAGTTAAAATTAGTTATAAAAAAAATATTTTTAAATTTATATCAATTTAAATTGATGTTTTAAAAGAAAAAACATAAAATGAAAATTGTTGGTTTTGCCTTGATCTTTAGATTGTAGCTCCTCCTCCCATTTGTTATCAAACAGTTGCAGGGAGTGCAGCACAGTAATTAGTCAGCTAAAAACTTTGCCACAGTTTGCTAGAATTGTTTCTTTGTTTTTTTTATTATTACACCATATGTACATGGATAGGATTCTCAGCTTGTGTAAAATCCAGCCTTGGCTTTGCATTAAAGCTGTGTAATACAGCAGGCATAAGCTTAAAGGAAACCATGTTTGAAAATGGTTATGGATTGAAGAGCAAGGCATTTGTGGGCACATTTGCATGTCCGTGCTCAGCTTCCCAGAATGCAGTGTAATAACTGTTTTTCTCAGTATTCTGAGCTGGAAGCAGTTTTTTTTTTTTTTTTTTTACTTATTTTAGACATTCAAATGTGAACACAGATGTGCTATTTCTTTACCATATTTTTAGTAATAAAACCATTATTTCCAATCTACATTTTTCGAATGTTTAAGACATGAATAATAATGCATCCACTCAGTCGCAGTCACACCGGAAAAAACTTGAAGCGGCACAAAAGAGCCTCAGACGTTGGCACAATAGTAAAGTACAAATAAAATTCAAATATTTGCTGTAGGAAGTTATTTAAAAAATATATAAATTAATAAAAAATATACATTTAATATACTTTGTTGTCTTAACTTAAGAGATCCTCTCCCCAGACTGGTCTTGTTTATCGATTTGAGAATAGCTCCCTGGATTAATGGCTTCCATTTGCATGTGGCTTCTAAGGTGTCAATCTGGCAGACTCTATTGATACCTTAGAAGCCATATGCAAAAGAAAGGCATTCAACCAGTAATTAAGTAAATACAGTAGTAACAGTTATCAAGACAAAGCTATCAACAACTAATCTGCATGTTGCAGATCAGATGAGATCTAAAAAGGTTGAACTTGATGGACTAAAGTCTTATTTCAACCTTAATTTACCATGTAACTATTTGGAGGGAAATATAACATTTGACTATATGTTGTATATTACTGAATTACATATCAAATATATAGTTGTGAGCATGCGAGCCGTTGCAACTGCGACCCTCGCAAAATTTACGTCGTTACGCAAGGAAAATACGAGACACGTTACAACCCATTACGACCTCGCAAAAATCGACCGCAACACGCGCACGTGAAAAATACAACAAATACACACAACAAATACATAAAAAGCTTACTTAGAGGAAGAGGGAGCATCCAGGACCTCGAAAACTAAAGTTACACCTCAATTTAACTCAAAATAAAAGAGTTTAGACACTGAAAAATTCTCTTAGCGAGAGAAAAAATGGCCGCCGAAAAAAACGAAAACGAGGCTACAACAATCTAAAGACGCAAAACAACACCTACGTATTTGCCGAAAACCACCTACGAGATTAGAAAACAAGGACGCAACCCGCGCGACCCCAAAAACATTACAAACACAATAAATACAAACACATAAAAAGGTTACTCACAGCAAGGGGGGGCACCGAGGACCTCTGCAAGTGAAGTTACACCTCCATTTAAGCACAAATTTCGGAGTTTAGAGACCAGAAAATCACCTAAGCGAGAGAAAAAATGGCCGCCGAACAAAACGAAACGAGGCTAAAGGTTCCTAAACACGCAAAACACCAAACAGCTACGGATATTACGAAAAAGTCGAACGACATACAAAACGAACGACGCTAAATCAGCCACAGCCGCATACCACAATAGCTTATACAATGCGGAAGTACACAGCTATGCTTCCTGCATATATTACTTAAAAATAGGTAAAGTATATTAATTTATTATTCTATTATTTATTTTATTATTATATACACCAAACACCATTAGCTAACTTACAATTTCATTGCCGTCATTTTTTGACAGGCAATTCGATAGTTTTAAATAATAACTGCAAATAGGATTGTAAAACAATAAAAGATGGCTACCACAAAGGGACCTCTATGGCATTCCTTAAACCCCACTCCTTTTTTTAGCTTCATAAAGATAGCGTTACAAAAAACAAACATGCAAAATATAGTATCTCGCAGTAATGTCGGAGGCTAGCCATTTAAGTGTCCCTTTAAGAAGACCTTGTGACCCTGTTAATCCGATTAGTACTCAAGGGGGGATCAGTCCAGCTCGGAGTTAAGTCATATTATACACACTGTAGCAATAAGCAGAAACATTCCTGTTCCACCCCCCCATGCCGGCTATCAATTACCCCCTCCTGGAATTTAACCAGTTGTTAACTGTAATATAGTCCTAACAAAGGCCAGCAAAAAATAACAATAAATACATTTTCAATCTACTATAACATTCTGATGATAACACTACATAGATATACCATGCTTTACAAACAACTTCACTTTGTGGCAGAGTGTACTACCACTTCCTTGTAGCAGCTATATTGCTGCACAATTGAATTAAATCAGAAGAGGAGCATCAGCCTCAAGAAGGGGAGGGAACTAGCTATTTTAGTGTACATAATCTCACAAAAGAGCATGTTATACACTTGTATATTGATCTTTCCCCTTATAATGTATGAGTCAGACTGTTCCATTGGCCCTTTAAAAATGGAGTTTTTTTAAACAAAATTATACAAAAATGTGCGATTTTACTAAACTTCAAAACACGGTTTTAGTTTTGCAATGGGGTTTAATATGTTTATTGAGTAACTTATTAGCAATATAATCAATATCTGGACAAAAAAAATAATATTTTAAAACTACATTTAAATATTAGCCCCAATGCTCCATGTTTGGATACTGATATTCAGGCACCAAGCGCAACTTTTCCCATACACTATGGGCTTTAACAATTAAAATTTAAGTAGAAAAAAAATGCAGTCAGTTAATGGTGTTAACATTGTGTTTTTTTTTTTGTTTTGTTTTTTAGTTATGTCCTCAAAAGCAGAAAACAATTATTCAAATGCATTAGCGTCAATTAAGGGTTTACTTTAGAAGTTTTCCTGCAAAAAAACACAACTTTGATGTGTAAATAATGCGAATACATGAAAAAAATAATTGTGTTCCACATCCCTTTAATTAAACGTGCGTTAACGTTGAGATCATTTTTCACAAAGGGTCGAGAGAAATCTCGCCACTGAACACGTCTTACTAATTCTCTGAAATATTCAGAACAATTTCACAACAACATATGTGTACAAGATGGAAATGCCGAGCAGCTGGTGTGCGGGGCTGGAATCCAAGCGCAAAGCTGCATATGTTTATAGGGGGGCTGCGGCGCCCGAACTGCCAGGAGAGTCTGTACTCGATAGGACATAAAGGGGTTAAAAGCAAGTCTGTCATGGAACAAATGTCAAGAACAAATGCATTCGCCGTATTGCGCTTACTAATTATACATGTGATGAACAATCAGATTCAGGAACAAAACCGCATGCCCGAAGCAGGAGAAAATATATTTTTAAAAAATTATATAGTTAAATAACTTTTACGTTGCCGGTCAATCTTTTATAAGAGTGTTCTTTAATATACAGGAAACCAGCTTGTCATTTTTTTCTGAGCAGCCATTAGACATTCCACTGCTGTCATCAACACTTAGAATGCTGAATGGAATGTCTCAAATGATCATAGGCTAATTCAACAACCAATAAAGCTCTAAACTGTAAAAACAAAATGCATACTAAATAAATAAAAATGGTTAATAAAAACTAAATTTTATCTTTTAAAATGGAGCTTTTCCAGTGGTTAGGATTCAGTGCTTTCACTGCTGTAACCTGGATTCAACACAAGTCAGGGAACCAAGATGTCACACCACCCTAAAGTCATGCAGAGTTGGGCCTTGTCAGTACTTGTATGGGAGACCACCTATAAATACCAGGAGATCTATGCTGTGGCCCACTGGAGAAAGAACCGGCAACACAATCCAGTATCTTTGCCATGAATACCAAGTGGATCAGCCTGGTGTGTTGTAGTCCCATGAGGTCACGGAGAGTCGGACACGACTGAGCAACGCAAACACAAAGTCACAGGATATTTAATTATGGAAGTAGCAAAAACAGCAGGTTTTAAAACATTTGAACAATATATTGAGCACTTTATTGACGTATATTTCACATTGTAAGAACTTGTCATTACAACAGGCAAAATATCTTTGTAAAGTGTAAAAAAAAAAAAATCATATATATATATATATATATATATATATTTTTTTTTTTTATGAAGCTTTGGTTAACCATTATGCACATTTATCCTGTTGTGGGAGCCACATTTCTTTTTTGTTTATCTGCTTCACCAACATGGACAGCTGATAAATCGATAAACATTTCCCCATTTTAAATCTAATTCTTTAAAGGGCATAATGTAAACGCTGGTACTTCTAGTAAAGTTACATTTTATATTGCAGCACAGAGAGCCATGCTAGTTAGGATTATTAATTACCAATGCGTTTGGCCAATCAGGGCCTATACACAGGTATTAAGTGCTATGCCAACAATAGTGAAGTCAAACCCCATTTTATATGTGTGTGGGTAGACACAAACACACAGCCTGTGCTGTAATATAAATATATTAGACTTCAGATCACTACTTCTGTTAATAGGTCACAAATCTATTACATGCAGAATAGAAGTTTTTTGGGAGTTTGTCAGGCGCCACATCCTTTTCAGGTCACATGATCACGACTCAGGAGCCACATAACCAAAATTGTCCTAGCAATGGCAAGAACAGAGGGACAGCAGCCAATAATTCAAAGGTTAACTCACAATCCTATTAACTGGTTCACTATGTAAAAGTCTGAACGTGCCATTACACCGATATCTGGCTGCAAAGGGGTTAAACCTGTATATAGACACACATTAGTAACAAACGCGTCTATTTATTTAGGTTATTTTAGGCTCATCATATAACCAGACATGATGATTCGGACACAGCAGTAATTTCAGTTCCACTTTTAGAAAAAAAAAAAAGGGAACATGTTAAAGAAAAAAATGCCTTAATCTGCAAATAAGGGACAAAACTAAAAAACGCCTGGCAGAGCGTGCCCGCAGGATGGCCCTGCTGAACGGAGGCTCTGTTCCCAGCACCCACACTCCCGACTCATGTCCCACCGAGCTAATTATGAGAACTATGCAGCTGGAAGCTCGTTACAGAGGATCGCACACATTTCTGGAAAAGGAGCAACAGACAATTAGGAACTATTAGAGAAGTCATTGCATCCCTAATCTCGTTATTACACCATATAAACACGCAGCCCTGTACAGGGCTCCTCGACGTCCAGACTACTTGGACACACACTAGAATGGACTCCATATTATAGTTTTCCGCTTCTAGATTAAAAAATATTGTTTTCCCCGTAAAGAGTGAGCAATAGTTTAGAAAATCTACATTAAAAGTTACTTAGATACGAGTCCTTGTTTACGTTTCCTCTTAAAAAATAAAAAGTACATGGAAGTTTCCTGGATTTTACTAGGAATATAATATACCAATGTATCTATGTACATTATTTTATTAAATGCATATCTAAATTTCCGGGATTATGAATGCATTTGATAGAGGAGAATCAGTAGTGTATGAAAAAATTACCAGAATAAAACACTCATCTTGAAGTTAGCAAAATAATGTCTTGTAATTTCTGACAGTTGAAAACTAGAGAGAGTCAACACCTTCTTGAAACCCAGGCTAAATTAGCATAAAATTCATACATTTGTTTTGGCCAATCAGGAGGAGGCTCAGGCTGCTGTAAAATCTCTCTACCAAAATGGTCAAACATATCTGGCTGCCTTTCCTCTGGTTATGAAAGCTCTCTTTGGGTGTGCAAAGCTGAATTTTACTTTCCTGCCTATAACTTTGTAAGTGCACAGAACTTTTCTGATAATCACTGCCTGTTTCTTACCAAACATTTGAAACGAAGGGGGGGGGGGGGGGAGGCCTCGAGTATAAGCAGAGGGGGCCCTTTTTAGTCTTAAAAAAAGGGCTGAAAAACTCGGCTTATACTCGAGTATATACAGTATTTTATGCCAGTTAATTGCCTCAGCCATACTAAATATTTTAGTAACAGTCAGAATCCCCCCCAGAGGTCTCTTGTACACTAATAACATCCACAAAGGTCCAAGGCTTCTGTATGAAGTTGTCAGATGTTCAACCAAAATTCCCTCAAGTGTATTTAACCCTGAAGAGATCAAATGAAGTAAAAGAGTGGTTCATTATTTATTAAGCACCAACACAGAATGTGGCGCTGTACAACAAGACATAATAATGTACTGCAGGAAAATGTTACTATCCGCAAAGCTCATTCTTAGATAAAGCAACAAGATGGAAACATGGCTTTATTCTAAAGCTGGTATGTCTTGGGATTTCAATATCCACCTATCCTAGGTCTCAGGAGTTCTGGTTTAGGCAGAATCCCCTTGATCTGCATCGGACTCCCTAACTTTTTGCCCTTCGTAGCCCCTCAAGTAATTATAAGAGTAAAATATGGGCAAACAGGGATTCTATAATTTGATGGAAGAATATATATATTATATATATATATATATATATATATATATATATATATATATATATATATATAGAAAACGAATAATACATTAATAATATTATTTGTTTTCTGTACTTTGTACGGTGGAGAGCTTTTCTCATTCTTGTGCTCACCATATACTAAATGAATATATATATATATATATATATATATATATATATATATATATATATATATATATATATATATATATATATATATATATATATATATATATATATTAGCCACCAGCCAATATCCTGCATAACCTCTGAATGCAGCACGGACAGCAGCTAGAGAGCGTGGTAGTCAGTTAATAAGATGCTGGAAGGTTGGCAAGGGTATCTGGAGACATGCAGACTGCAGTGCATCAGATAGCTGGTGAAGAGGATCTACACGGCGAACATGGTGATTGAGGTGGTCCCACAGGTGACGAACGGGGTTCAAATCCGCGGGATTTGGAAGTTTTTTTGTCGTGCTCCTCCAACCACTCCCAGACAATTCTGGCTGTGTGCATTCTCCTGCTGGAAGACCCCATCCACTCCAGGGAATGCCAAGAAAACAATGCCCAGACCATAACGCTGCCGCCACTAGCTTGTGTTCTTCCAACAATAGCTGCAGAGAGTTTTCACACCTCAAAAAACGGCAACGTCCGTCCAGTAGAGGGAGCAGAAAATGTGACTTGTCAGAGAAGGCAACCCTTTGCCAATCAGAAGAGGTCCCATTTCTGTACTGTTGCGCAAATTAAAGCAGTTTCGGATGATAAACCCTCGGCAGCATGGGTGCAGTGACCAGTCCTTTCCTTCTGAGCCCCATATTCAACAAGGTTCACTATACTGTCGCTTTAGACACACGTCTCGTAGCCCCCTGGTGCGTTTGGATGGCGGGTTGCTCAACTGTAGCGTGTCTGTTGGCCCTCACACACCGTCGCAGCTGACGTTCACCATTTGTCCAGTCATGGTACACTTTAACCACAGCAGCACGCAAACAGTTCACAAACCGGGATGTTTCAGGAATACTGCCACCCTTCAACTGAAAGCCAGTCAGTGATAATCCCTTTTTTTAAAGTTGGATAAATCGCACGTTTTACCCATGACAGGGATGGCTGATATGTTTTCAGAATTCCTACATGTCACCTTATATACTCACCAAGCCAGCTAACGACACGTGCCGTATTTCATTGGCTTATCGTTGCAGGCGTCAAAAGTAGGCGGCGGTCATAACAATGTTACGCAACCTTATATATATAAAAATGCAGTGCAATAACTGTATTTCTTGGAATTCTGGGTATGAAATAAGTATTTTTTACTTGTTTTAGACATTTCAATGTGAACACAAATGTACTATTTATTTACTGTACAGTGGAGGCTTCTATCACTCTTTAAATTAAATGACTGTTGGGGTGAACTACCTCCTCAAAATATCCACTACACAAACGAAGGAACAAGCCACACGCTGATGATAGGCAGTAACCTTTAAACAGCTGAACGTGGGTGGGATTCCTAGCTTGTGTACGATACAACCCTAGTTTTGATCAAAGCCATTTGATATAGCGGGCATATGCTTAAGGGAAACCATGTTTGATATGGTTATAGATTGCAAGAGCGAAGCCTTTGTGGGCATATTTGCATGCCCCTGCCAAGGTACCCAGAATGCAATATAATAACTGTATTTCTCAGAAATCTGGTCATGAAACATGTTTTTTTAGCTTGTTTTAGACATTCAAATGTGAACACAAATGCACACACACACACACATATATATATATATATATATATATATATATATATATATATATATATATATATATACACATATACATATATATATATATATATATACATATAATATACATATATATACACACACATACATATACACACACACACACAGTAGAATCCTAGTTTTCCGGCACTCAACTAACCGGGACTCTCAATCAACCGGCACCGGCATCAATTCCCCATTTTCAAAAAACTCCTGCTAAACCGGCACTATCCGGCAGTTCGAGAAAAAAAAAACAGGGTAATAAAAATATTGTATCCATTATGTATTTAAAATTTGAGTGTCATTACCATTAAATAAATAATTAAATTATATTAGAAAGAATAATGTTGATAAAATTGACATTTGCTTTCTGACTTCAGTGGCCCTTTAAATCTTGGACTATATGTGGTCTTTGGCGGACTTTGGCGCCCTAAATGGCCCAGTTTAGGTGCTAATGCCTTTTTAAAGGCATTTTGAAGGGATTTGGGGAGGGGTTTAAGGGTCGTTTAGACCCGTAAAAATTGGGGACTCCCGATTAATCGGCAACTACAGTTATCTGGCAATAGGGAGTACACGTGGGTGCCGGATAATGTTTTTTTTTACTAATGGAGAATATATATATATATATATATATATATATATATACATACATATATACACACACACACACACACACATATATACATGCACTAAACAGAGTTTCTTTTTCATAATCATCATGTAGTAAGAACAAGTATGAGCATGTTTTTTGTTTTTTTTCACACAAAAAAAAAAAAAAATAGCAACTTTTTGACAGGCACAGTAAATAGAAAAGTGGTTTTCTGATCTCTTCAACTTAAAAAAAAAAATGAAATCTGGATTTGTATTATTTACACCAAATGTTAATGTTTTTGAGTATTCAGGACGGAGGGCGGTCATGGAACATAATTATATAAACACAGCATGAAACTTCTCAAGACAGAGCAAACAACGCGCTCAAGCACTCCTAGACACTGAGAAGGCGAACACACTCTGGAGAAATGTACTGCAGCCATATTGTATCAGACCAAGAGCCTAGCTGTAAATTAAAAAAAAATAAAAAATATAAAACTCTCTCTCATATGGTTTTCCATTTGGGAAAATCAATATGGCTGCCTTCCAAGCCACGCACCCAGGAGGTCAGAAAGAGGTCAAGGCATCCACATAGCGGGATATACTCGCTTCCTATTGGTCACCCCAAAAGCACACATAGATAGATAGATAGATAGATAGATAGATAGATAGATAGATAGAATGCATATTTACACATTGATCTCTCTTTTTCCTGCTTGTTGGTCTGGCCAGCTGCAGACTGATAATTCATCTCACATTTCCTCCATATTAAAGCCACATCACATCCTGCCGTCTCCACTGAGAAGTTTGAGAGTCCCAAAAGCATTAGATCAACATTTGTTTTACAAACCACTGTATTGAGAAGTTACCGAGTGAAAGCAGATGCATGTGCTGCAGATTGTTAAAGGTATATGCAGGTGAGCTGGGTTATTAATGCATCTGATAGAGGAGGATTTATAGCGTCTGAAAATAAATTTGGATGAAAAAATTCCAAAGTAAACATTTAAACCATTAGCCTGAAGTTTGCTGAATTTCTTGCATTTGCAAACGGTTTCTCTCAATGTTGACCCCCCTGAAATTCACAGGGATAACTAGCATAACTTATACAAGGTTTCTTTTTGGCCTGGGGATTGTGCAGGCATGCTCAGTTATCATCTGAAGTCTGCCCTACTGTGGGAAGTCACATGATTTCAGACACTTTCCTTTAGCCAATCAGCATGCACTGCATATTGGCTATCTCATTAAAAATCAGATATCCAATATGCAAATCTAAGTTGCTGAGGGTGTCTACATCCCCGACAGCACATTTTTTTTTCTTTTCTGCAAAAAATGTTTTGCTAGGTGGGTTATGATGCATTCTACAGGAAGTGTTCATAACCCACCTCATTTTCATATACATTTAACATTGCATCTATTGATAATATTAATACTTTAGTAATTAGAATGTTTTTTTTTTGTTTGTTTCTATACCATGCACCCTCATTTAAATTATTTACTAAAGGACATATTTAATGACCTTAACATGTATAACTTAAAGAAATGGTTCCAAACTATGGTCTGCAGACAAGAAATAGTCTGTAAACCTCTTAAGGTGGTCTGCAGAACTAATAATATTATAAACAATTATGAAACCTAGTTAATAAAAATGCATAAAAAAATATCAAAATAACAGTTTTTGTTCATGGGTACGTTTTACTTCCCTTTTTGATCGCTAGCTTCTCGTGGTAAAGGAGCCTGTGTATTTCTATGAAGCTGTGAGCTATAACAAGTAGGGTCACCCAAGATCTACTAGATCTATAAACCCACTCCAGTATCTTTGCCAAGATAACCGTATGGATAAGCACACCTAGAGACATAACATTTATGCCCAACGTGCTGCAGTCCATTGGGTCACAGAGTTGGACACAACTGAACAACTAATTAGAACAGGTTTTACTCCACTTGAACATAATGCATTCCAATTGATAAACAACAACCCCAAAAAAGTATATAGTGGGTCATGAAGACCCTCCACAGTATTCAAGAAGTCCAAAAGGCCTTAAAGTGGCCCCTGGGGAGAGAAAAAAGGCAAATATATCTTAAGGTTTTAATCAAGTTCAGGATGGAAATATTTGGACCTATCCTGTTTTATGTGTGCATTTCTGGAAGCACGCAGACGACAACTCTAGGGACACGAGCCCATCACGCCGGGTAAGTGGTTAGGGGTTTCGGGTTATGGTTAGAGAGATATGGGGTGAGGGTTAGGGAGATATATATATTTTTTTTTTAAACTTAGAAGCCAGACATATTTTGTTTGGGAACCATGGTTCCCAGAATTTGTCAAACCCTGAACAAAAGTCTTATTTTGGCACTCAATGAAAACGCAGGAATGGGTAGACTATATGAGATATTAGTTCTTAAGAACTGTAAATATCCATTATCATGCAAAGCATATGGGTGACTACTTTATCTAGAGAGGTTCCTATATCTGCAACGAGAGCCGCTTAGTGACATATTTAAAATATTTCTAAAAAAAGTCAATGTGACTTAATGCCATGCCCTTCACAGCACAATAAGCTAGAGAATACCTGCAGATATAGTTCAATAGGTATATAAAAGTCACAATAGAAAAAGGTACATTTAAAAAAATAAATAAAAAAAAAAGACCTATCCTGTTATGTGCATGCACGGGAAGCGCACCGCCGACATCCTGATGTAGCTGTCTCCACGATGTAGCTGTCTCCAAGTGGCCAGTAAGTAGTTTTCGGGTTAGGTTTATAGGATTAGGGCTGGTAAGTGGTCAGGGGGTTAGGAAGTTACTTTTAGGGGGTTAGGGTTTGGGCCGACAATGGGTGTAGGGTTAGGTCTGGTAACTGGTATAGGGGGTTAGGATTAGGGCCGGTAACTGGTGTAGGGGTTTAGGGTTAGGGCCGGCAAGGAGTGTAGGAGGTTAGGGCCAGCAAGGGGTGTAGGGGGTTAGGGATAGGGGCGTAGGGTTAGGATTAGGACGGTAACTGGTGTAGGGGGTTAGGGGCGTAGGGTTAGGTTTAGGGCCGGTAACTGGTGTAGGGGTTTAGGGTTAGGGCCAGCAAGGGGTGTAGGAGGTTAGGGTTAGTGGCTTAGGGAGTACATCAGGACCCGGGACGCAAGCACGCCTGGCACCAAAGGGCTTTCAGCACATAACAGGATAGATCCCAAAAAAATAATCAAGATTAAACAAAAATCAGTGGAAATAAAAAATTAAAAAAAAATACAATAACTATACACTATTATATATGTCAGACAGTATCTGGCCAATGCAGTACCCAACTCAGGAAGGTGGGATGGAAAAGGCCAGATTCAATAAATCTGAGAACAATTACAGAAATAATGATATCCAGTCCAAGATGTGGCCCCAAACCCTGCTCTCCTGACAGCTGCAACTGAATGTATCTCTGGGATTTAGCACCAAAACATGACAGCATCAAGTGTGAATATCTCATGGATTAAGCATCACAACATGTCCAATTCATTTTGAAGAAACAAAAAAACAACATTTGTGGAAACCTAAAGTACAGTTTTTAAAAACACCAAGAATGAGTGGAAATATATTATTTGGTTGTACAAATGAACACGGTCACTTTTTGGGCTTACATGAAAAAGAGAGTCACATCATATTAGGATTTTGCACATGTGGAGGGCCATATTCACTAAAAATGACGAGCCCAAGTCAAAGTTTTATGCAAAGATTTTCAAGTTCTGGAAATGGTCACTTCTAGGTATAGTCTCCAAAATATTAAATTATATCAGTTCTCTAGTGAGAAATTGTTCATCCTAGTGAGTTTAACCCATAGCGTACACATGTAGTCACATATCATGCATGTACAGTTGTACCTCCAGATGTTTATTCACAGATATGATGTATGTATAAGAGACAGCATTAACATGTGGCCAGCTCCCTAGGGTATAGGGGGGTATTTAGGGCAGTTAAATTGCTCCAGCCACAATTCATAACATCATCATATCTGAGCCTTTCAAACACAAAAGATTTTTGCTGCCCCCCAACAGCTGAGACACACAAGAGATGGGACCACCCCCAGAAGACACTGCCAAGGAGTCCTTCTGCAGTTTAACAGCTGAGACACCTAAAAACAAATACCCAACCCCTCATCTTCTAAATGCAGCCCCTCTTTTATACATACAGAGACCCCCCCCCCCCCCGCTCCCTATACAAAGTACTCAGCTGTCAGACAGACCCCTGCAATAAAAGGCATAGACGCCCATGTCAAAGAAGAGACCCCCACCCTAATACTGCAATACAAGAATTCCCTGCCAGACATCCTAAACTACCAAAATGAAAATATCAGAATAAGACCCCCCTCCAATAACATTCCCCCAACAATATGCAAAGACCCCTCCAATGCCAGCAGGCAAAGACCCCCTTCCAGCATCAGCCCCCCAAATTTAATAGAAACCCTACTTCTTCCTGTTATTGGGGACCACATACCCACTGCCAGCTAGAGACCACCCACCCTCCATCAGTATACCAGGACTTACATGGTTGCAGATACTGTGAATCCCCTGCTCAGAAATGAGATCCCAGGATCCAGATCACAAGCAGATCCTCTCCAGACAGAGCAGCCCTCCAGATCCTTGTGTCTTGTATTAATCAGCTGGAAGGCTCAGCTTGGCACCAATGTGTACCAGGCCCTCCTATACTGAGCAGCCCCCAATTCTCTGTGCAGCAGCCCCTTGTATCCTCTGTACATCAGCCTCACAGTCCAGCTCAATGAGCCCAGAGAGGGAGGGATATAGGAAGCTCTGGGGGAGGGGAGGACTCTCTGCCTCTCTTCCTGTGATTTGTTATAGAGCTTGTTGTGTTTTGGGATCAGCAGCAGCCAGAGCTGTCTGTATGTGGGATCCCTGCCTGGCACATTGTTATCATGGGGTCTCACTGTGTCATTATGTCTCTGACACCCAGATAAAGTAACAAAAAAAATCCCATTTATTGAAGAAATGCATGAAAAATATAAATTTTATTTACAGCAATTTAAAAATATAGTTGCAACTAGTAGTAACTAAACATTCTAAGTGGAAGCAACCATCACATATATAGTTGTGAGCATGCGGGCTGTTGCCAGCAACTGCGGACGTCGCAAAATTTACGGAGTTACGAAAGCAAAATACGAGACACGTTACGACCTCGCAAAAAACGTCCGAAACCCGTGCACATGAAAAACACAATAAATACACACAACAAATACATAAAAAGCTTATCTACAGCAAGGGGGGCACCCAGGACCTCGAAAACTGAAGTTACACCTCAATTTAACTCCAAATAAAAGAGTTTAGACACCCAAATATCCCCTAAGCGAGAGAAAAAATGGCCGCTACAGCACCCTAAAGACGCAAAACACCACTAAACACCTACAGATTTCCCGAAAAAGATGTACGAGATCCGAAAAGAAGGACGCAACGCGCGCCACCCCAAAAACATTACAAACACAATAAATACACACAACAAACACATAAAAAGCTTACTCACAGCAAGGGGGGCACCCAGGACCTCTGCAAGTGAAGTTACACCTCCATTTAAGTTCAAATTTCGGAGTTTAGACACCCGAAAATCACCTAAGCGAGAGAAAAAATGGCCGGCGAAAAAAACGAAAACAAGGCTGGTGGAGATGAGCACCATAGGTGCTCATTCCTACGACCCTGCACGACTTAGGCAGTGAGTGCCAACGGTGCTCACTGCGCTGGTGGAGATGAGCGACGTAGGCGGACCGATCAACAGAAATCTACAGATCAACAGAAATATCAATTACACCATTCACAATGCGAGACCCGTAGCAGTTTGAAAAAAAAAAAATTACGGCCCTTGATACTTTGCAAAAAGGACCCGCGGCACTTAGAAAAAAAAATATGAGGTAAAAAAAATACAAACTTAACAGCCGAACCGCGCACATACAAAAACAACCAAAACACAAAGAAGATAAAAAAAACAAAAAACATCACACACAGCACAGGGGGACAGCCAGGACGACTGGGAGTACTGAGGGTGCTCAGAGGAGCTAAAGTACACAAGGGCGAGAGGCTCGCAATGAGCGCCCGAAGGTGCTCAGACGACCAAAAGTACACAAGTGTAAAGGCTCATAATGAGCGCCAAAGGTACTCAGGGGACCAAAAAACTTACATTGTGTGGTAAACAGCATTATTTGCCTTATAATTTTATGACCGTCATTTTTTGACGGGCAATTCGATAGTAATTTAGAATTTAGAGACAAATAATAATATCCACCATTTGAGATAATGGTGTTATCAACGCAATTAATCAGTGCTATGGAATATGTTGGCACGTTACAAATAAAGATTATATTAATTAAATATCAGTATTGTATATTGTTGTATTGTTAAACATGCCTGACACCTTCTTTCTGGACATGCTCCTCTTTTATTCTTAATTAATTGCATTTTGTGATATTTAATTAGTTAGTGTTTTTTATGTCACTTTAATTAATGACTGTCACAGGTCCTCAAGGCAAGGAATAAAATCACAGCTACTCGCTCCAATTACAGATGTTTGTAGAGGACAGAAAACACTATTAGGAAAACAATACATAATAAATTATGTATGAAATATAAGTAATCTGCAGATTAGAAAACATAAAAAAAGCTGCAAATCAAGGGTGACTATATTGGTGCATGGTCTAAGAAAATGACTTCATGATCTTAGTATGTACAGCTTAGAGAACAGAGGTGAGAGATTTTAAAGTAGATAAAATGGTCAGAAATATTGGTTCTTATGCGCTATAAAATCTACCTTTCGAGATGAAGATATTTGCTCCTACTTTGGCCTGGCGTGTTATAGAGGGATTCTTGGTAGATCATGCATCAGTTAGTTGTGGTGCATTCAAAAGAGTAGTACAAAGCTGGTTGAATTTAGAAACACTTGTCAATGCGTCTGCCTACTGCATGATAGAACATGCGGGGCTACAAGGCCTCTTTCACTAAAGTGAGAAGTTTCTTATTTATGAGGTGGGGTATTGCAATTTTTTCTCTGCAACTGAATAATAGGAACTGAAGATGGCTCGCCACATTTTTGGGATCTATCCTGTTATGTGCATGCATGGCACTGGAAGCCTCCTGGTGCCGGGCGCTCTCGCGTCCTGATGTACTCCCAAAGCCCCTAACCCTAAACCTAACCCCCTAATTCTAACGCTAAGCCCCTAACCCTAATCCCCTACACTACTTACCGGCCCTAAACCTAGACCCCTAACCCTAACCCCCCTTGCCGGCCCTAACCCTAACCTCCTAACCCTCTTAGCCTAACCCTAACCCCCTAAAAGTAACTCCCTAACCCCCTAATTCTAAGCCCCTACACCAATTACCAGCCCTAACCCCCTAACCCTCTAATCCTGACCCAAATACCCCTAACCACTTAACGCCCACTTAGAGACAGCTACATAAGGACGTCGACGGCTCGCTTCCCGTGCGTGCACATAACAGGATAGGTACCTTTTTTTTTTTACCTTTGTGAGATCAGTTTGCCTATTCATTCAGGAAGACAAGGGGTTAAAATATACCAATAAACAGTGTTCATATTCTATGTAACGTAATAAAAAACTGAGAAAATGTATGCAAAATTAGATCCAGCTTTTAGTATATTGAAAAAATGCATATAATGTCAAAATGATTCATTAAAAAGGTTACCCAAAAAAAGAAAAAATTGTATATTTTGCATTTATGAGTCTTTTGAAAAATTGTGCAAAGTATAAAGATTTATCTTTATGTTTGCTTCAATATTCTGTAAACCAGTTAACTTTCATTGATTTCAAATATCATGGTAATTAACAAAGTAAATATATGTTTTTCTTAAGATTAGCTGTCAGATATTTTGCTGATATAAAATGGAAAAATATCCCATCCCATTTCCTTTCAGAGACAGGACATGGGAGATCAGGGCAGGAAGTGGGAATGAGTCAGATGGGGTCTGGATGCAGTTATATCCCCCTTCTTTTTTTTGGATGTTATATCCCCCTTCTTTTTAATATCCTATGAGCCCAGTGCAGTGTGTAGAAGAACTCCCGGTTATCCGGCACCTAAGCAACAGGCACTCTCAAGCAACCGGCATTAATTCCCCATTTTAAAAAAACTCCCGCTAAACCGGCACTATCACGACTTGAAAAAATGCTATTTTTTTTTCTAATAGTTTTTTTGGGCCCTAAATGGCCCAGTTTAAGTGATAATGGCTTTTTGAATAAATATTCTTTTATTAGAAGGTATGCAAAATCCAAACATAAATAAAACATTCTTAACAGTCATAAATGTCAGTTTTATCAAGTCCTCTAAACATAAAATTATCATTTTGCAGCATTTAACTGACTAAACCTTCTTGTTTTTTTTAATTTTTAGTGAGAAAACGTTCTAATGTCTAGGCTGGTTTTTCCAACCATATAAAAAATACAAGGCAAAATGAGCCAATTAACTTCTAGAGTACACAATCGATAGGAGTATACAATATAAAATGTATTACCTATCTATATTAACTAAACTATCATATACCATACCCCAGATAAGAGAGAGAGAAAAAAAAAAATATATATATATATATATATATATATATAAACTAAATAGAAGAATCATTGGCCCCTCATGGCGGCCACAAAGCAGTCCCGGCTTATTTCTCCCTCTTACCTCAGATCCTTCCCGCCATCCAGCCCCTCTGAAAGGTCTCCAAAGCTCCCCCACTCCAGTCCACTCCTCAGAATCGCTTCAAGCAAATACAGGCATTATACTAGGGAAACGCTAAAGTAGGATGTTATCCAAGGGTCCCAAACTATCTGAAATTGGGGCATCCTATCTAAAACAATATGAGTTAGCCTCTCATTAATAAGCAAATAGTTGATCTTCTTAATTACCTCTTGAAAGTTTAGATTCATGTCCTTCCATCTACTAGCTATGTGAATCTTTGAAGCCAATGCCATTATTTGAAACAACTTGTTCTGGGATTGCGACAAGTTTTTAATATGGACCCCCAGTAAACAGGATTCAATTGAAGGAACTACTTCTGTATGAAAAAGTGTGGAGGCTAAACGGGTCAATCGTTCCCAGAGATTCTGGGCACGTGGACAGGCCCACCAAACATGAATATGATCCCCCACATCCTGGCATCCCCTAAAGCATTTGTTACTCTCCTGTGGCCTAAACTTCTGCATTTTATCGGGAGTACAGTAGGCCCTATGTAAAACTTTGATTGATGTTTCTAATAAAGCCGAATTAAGTGATCCTTTTGAAAGATTGGAGCAAGATTCAGTCCATTTGTCCCAGTCCCACTCCACCCCCAGATCCTTTTCCCAATGCAGCATAAACTTGGGTTTCTGGCCCCCCGAAGTGCCCAGAAAGGTGTTATACAGAGAACTCAGATTACCCTTGGCAAGTGGGAGATTTTTACAGATAACTGATAGCCAGGAGGCTCTGGGGGGCCCGGAATCCTTAACCATCTTGGTAACCCAACTTCTAATTTTTAAGTAATTGTAGAGTTCTGTAGTTGGCAAGTCGTGAGTCGTGCAAAATTGGTCATAGGTCAGTAGTTTGTCATTGGCGAACCAGTTCCCTATGCGATCTAGGCGTCTGGAGGTCCACCAAAATCTAGACATAGAGCTTGAATCTGCTAGAATTTGAGGGAAAGACATAACTGATAGAAGGGGTGATAATTCCGTGCTAAGTCGATGCCTAGATCTAGCCCATCTCCAGGCCTGGAGCGTCAAGGAGATCATGGGGTTTTGATGAGTTATGAAAGGGGCAGATTCCTCAGGCATCCAAACCAACTTATCCCAACTATGTGGGAACATTTGATAATTTTCCATAAAGACCCAAGATGGATGGTGTTTCGTAGAGTGGGCTCTAGGCAAAGGAGCCAGGTGTGCAGCTTTAAGATAAAGTCTTAAATTCGGAGTCGCAAGGCCCCCTCTATTCTTGGAGCGAAACATCACCTGCCTGGGAATGCGAGGGCGTCTATCGTCCCAAATGAACCGGGAAATGCTATTCTGGAATTTGTCTAGGTCTTTAAGGGAGAGAGGGATAGGAAGGGATCTAAATAAGTATAGTAATTTAGGTAAGATATTCATTTTCACAGCCGCAATGCGGCCTGTCCATGAAATCTTAAAGCTCCTCCATTTCTGCATATCCAATGTCAGAGATCTATACAAGGGAGGAAAATTTGCCCCGTACATATCCCCAAACTTGGAGGTAAGTCTAACACCTAAGTATTTTATAGACTGTGCGGGCCAAATAAACTGGTGATTAGCTTTGAGGATGTCAATCTCCCCCTGCGGCAATCTGATCCCCATCGCCTCAGTCTTCTCAACATTCAGCTTGAGACCCGAGATTTTGCCAAAGTCCTGGACAGTGGACATGAGTGCAGGTATGGATGAAAGGGGATTGGTCAGGGTGCAAAGCATGTCATCCGCAAATAAAGAGCATTTGAAATGCTGGAGGCCTACCTGTACCCCCTGGATGACTGGGTTGGCTCTAATTGCTTGCGCAAGGGGTTCTATGGCAAGAGCGAATAACAGTGGGGAAAGCGGACACCCTTGCCTGGTCCCTCTTTGAATGTGGATGTCGACTTTGTGCTCCCCTGGGAGTTTTAGATTGGCTGCTGGGGAGTCATAATATCTCTTAAGTAAATTAATAAAGCGTCCCTTGAATCCAAATTTGTCCAGAATCTTATATAAATATGGCCATTCTACTGTGTCAAAAGCTTTCTCTATATCTAAAGCTAAGAGACAGACTGGTAGATTAGACTTCTGAGCCATGAACTGTGCGTTCATGACCCTCCTAACATTGTCCCCGGCCTCTCTAAAGGGAACAAACCCAGTCTGGTCCTTATGGATCAAATCGGGTAGAAATTTAGAGATGCGGGTGGCCATAATTTTCGCCAAGATTTTTACATCCCCATTGATTAGGGATATAGGGCGATAATTTTTCACCTCTAAAGGGTCCCTGCCATCTTTTGGGAAAATCACCAAATCAGCCCGGTTTAGCTCCGGGGGCATAGACTCTCCGTTTAATATGGCATTAAAAAGAGATGTCAAGTGGGGGGTAAGAAGAGGTTCAAATTTTTTATAATACAAGTTAGTAAAGCCATCCGGTCCTGGGGATTTGCCCAACTTAAGATTCTGGATGGTAAATTTAACCTCCTCCTGTGTTATTTCTAAATTCAAATCATCCAGTTGATAATCCGGTATTTTAGGGAGGTCGCATGAATTTAGAAAGGAGTCTATATCTGATCCACTGCAGTGGGGTTGCGAGGAGTATATTTTTTGGTAATAATTTTGAAACGTTTTTTGGATATCATTGGGGCTGTAGGAGATTTGACCGCCAGGTATCCTAATTTGGGTGGTTCTGGGTTGGGAGAATTTATTGTTTAGTCTTTTAGCCAAAAGGGAGTCAGGTTTGTTTGCCTTCCAGTAATAGAGGTGCTTCATTTTTCTCATAGCCCGTTCAGTTTGATGGGACAAAATAGCGTCCAGCTCAAGCCTAGTCTGGTCAATTAATTTACGCCCCTGAAGAGAGGGACACTGTTGGTTTTTCTCCTCTAACCTCTTTAATGAGGTAGAAAGCTCTGTCTCCTTCTGCCTAAGAAGTTTCTTATGTATAGAGGACAGCTTAATGCAAGTTCCTCTAACAAAAGCCTTATGGGCGGCCCAAAGCCATCCAGCCCCAGTTTCGGGGGTGTCATTAGTCTCAAAAAACAGCTGTATGTCCTTGGATATGGAATCCACACTACTCGGATTAGACAGAAGGAATTCGTTCAGAACCCATTTATAGGGTAGTCGAGGATTAGGACCCAGATCCAGCTCAACTAGTACCAGAGCATGGTCTGACCAGGGGCAAGGGACTATCTCAGAGTTTATGGTAGAGTCGTACAATGAGGAAGTGATAAGTAGAGCGTCAATTCTAGAGTATGTCAGGTGAGTCTGGGAGTAGAAAGTGTACTCTCTCTTGTCCGGATGCTTACCCCGCCAGGCATCAACTAACCCCAAACCATTCAGTAAGGACTTAATCTGATTAGTCTTGTTGGGAAATCTGTTGGTCGGTTTTCCAGATCTGTCAAGTGTCGGGTCTAAGGTCAGGTTAAGGTCCCCCCCAATAATCAATTTCCCCAAATCCTGAGCCTCTAGTTTTTTCAACAGGTCTATGAGAACAGAGTAGGGGGAGTTCGTAGGAGAATACAGAGATAGCAGCGTCATTCTTTCCCCTCTTATAGTCCCAGTTGCCATAACGTAATTGCCATCCCCGTCCACCCGAGTGGATTCTACCTGGAAGGGGAAGGTCCTATGCAGCAAAATTGCACAGCCAGCTCTCTTAGTGGGGAGAGAGGCTAGATAATAGGTAGGGTAATCCTTATGTAGGAATTTAGGTTTGTTGCCAAGGGAAAAATGGGTCTCCTGCATGAAAATGACCGAGGGAGTAAATTTTTTGTAGAATGCAAAGGCCTTCCTCCTTTTAAAGGGGGAATTGAAGCCCTTCACATTGTGGGTCACTATGGTGTATTTAGAAGTAGCCATTAAAAAATCGGGAGTGTAGGTGTATGCAACCTTACCTAATAGCTGAGCAAGTGAATGGCGAGGAGTGGAGGAGCCCGGAGAGCAGACAGAAGTCCCAGCGGGTATGCTGTTGGCGGCGGAGAAATCTCACTTTTATCAAGAGGGCTGAGAGCAATGGAAAGGGAGAAAGGCAGGTTAATATCGGAGAGGTAGATAAATCCGGGATAAAGCAAACAAGCCAATAATAGAACAGAAACAAGAAACACAAAAATAAGAAAAAGAAAATAAATAAATAAATAAATAAAAAAAAACAGAGCAGGAAAACAACAAGTTTACAGTACAACTAAACTTCAAACTGTAATTTCAAGAATTTAGCAGAATAAGTATAAAACATTTGACTACACAAGCCCTTCTATCTCTATTTATAGTAAATAAAGTAAAAGACAAATCCACGTAATGTGGGAAACTAGTCTGGCAAACTATATTAATTCTAAATGGCAATAGTGCGAACTATGCTATCAACATTCTATCTGGATTATAAACAAAGAAAAGTGAACATCAAATACTCAGCAAAATATTATCAAAGTCCAGCTAGGTAGGAGGCCTCTCAGGTCGCGATCCCAACTTTGAAGAGGCCGAGAGTCCAGAGTCCGCTGAGGATACCAAGCGCTTGTCTTGCAGATCGCCTATATAGTCCCGAAAGCCACTGGGCCCCTCCAAGATAGGGACTTGTTTGCCATGAACTTGTGAAGGCTTTGAGGTCTGCTGCCTCTTAGGGATAGGCGAAACAAGGTGCTCTTGATTTGCAGCTGTCGTGGGCTCCGGGCATAGCTGTAATCTCTGCAATACATCTAGACAGTCTTCCAAAAAGCGGGTGGTATAAGTCTTGCCATGATAGGTGAAAGTCAGAGCAAACGGAAAGTTCCACCGGTACTGGATCCTGTGCTGAATAAGAATGGTAACAGCCGGTTTCATAAGTCTCCGCTTATGCAGGGTATCCGGGCAGAGGTCCGCATAAAACTGCAGGATTGAGTCATCCGGCCCCTTGATGGTATGCAGCTTTCTGGTGGCCGATAGCAAAAGATCTCTGGTCTGCTGCCTTAAAAATCTGACAATAACATCCTTGGGGGCCTCCAAGCTCCTCGTGCCACCCAAGGCTCTATGGGCCCGCTCAATCTCCCACACACTTTCGGGCTGATTAGGGAGGATTATGGGGATTGTATCCCTCAGGTAGCCAGACAGGTCCTGAATCGCTCTCGGTATACCACGGATGCGGACATTGTGTCGGCGGGACCGGTTCTCCAGATCCTCTATCTTATCCGTGAGGTCAGAGATGTGAATGGAGTTTTGAGCAATAGAGGATCGGTCTCTTTCTTGCGCCTCGGCCATCCGATCCGACGAGTCCTCCAATATTTGAGTGCGTTGTCCCAGGTCCTTCAAATCTTGTCTTAGAGGATCAATAGCTTTTGCCAGGAGCCGTTCAATAGTAGCCACTGACCTGGCCGAAAGGTCCATATATCGGCTAGGGGTGTCAGGAGTACCTTCCCTGTCTGAGCCATCCGAATGCTCTGAGGCGGACTCCGCAGGGGGGGAGCATCTGGGAGTTTTAGGTGTAAAGTGCTCCCTTATGCCCTTCACAGAAGCAGTTCTTTTGGGTTTCGGCATGTTGGAGTACGGGCCGCAAAAGTCAGCAAAAAGTCCGTTATGAAAACAGCTCGGTATAGGATAAGGGGAAGCTATGCCCCAAGTGGTCTGAGTGAGAGACCGCTGGCCAAAATTGTAGAGTTTGTCCAGATTATAAAGCTGAGTTGAGGTAGGTGATAGCTGTGCTGCCAGGCCAATTCCCCATTCGTCTCTTTATTCCATAATTAGAGTGCAGTCCCCAGCCGGAGCTCTGGGGAGGCCTTTGGAAATCTGGCCAAACAAAGAGTGATCCTTTGGTAGACGAGTGGCACAAACAATTGTACCCTCTTCAGATAATCTGTCTGCTTTCGTTGACAGGAGCCCCGTTAAGTAGAACTTAGCCGTAGAATAGATCAGTACAGACAGTAAGCAGCAATGAATGGCAGGGAGACTTCCACTCTTACATTATTCGCATAAGGCCAATGATGATCTGCAGTATTGTAAACGTCCACAGGGTGGCAGCATGTGTGCTGATGCTGTAAGAAATTGACACAGACCATGCAACTGACAGTGAAAGCACAGGTTTCAAGTCTAGGTAGGCACAGTATCTTTGTTAGATGCAGAAATGATCCAAAAAAGTGCCTTTAAGAGAGTGTCAGTTTCTGAAGCCAGGTACCCCCACAAAGCTCCAAAATAATATGCAATTCAGTCTCTGGCAATGCTGCGAGGTAAGACTCTATATCAAAATCTCAGTCCCGCATGGGTAGCTTAAAGAGTTGACTCACACCACCTTAACTCCAGATCTCAGGATTGCGCGGGGATATAACAGTAAGTAGATCCTTGTGTGCCTTGCAAACTGGGAGAGATGCAGGCAACTTCCTCCTCCTGCCCCACTATGCCTCTGATGTTAAATGCAGCCACAGTTCTTTGTGGTGAAAGCTAAACACACTAGCTGTGGGGGCACTGCTCCCTCATTTGGGGATGGTAGTAATGCTCCTGGGGCCCCCCTGGGGAGTCACAACCCTCCGGGGAATGTCCCCCCTACCTGCAACGTTCTAAGATGGCGGCCCCGCAAGATGGCGGCCGCATTTCGCGGGCTTTTCTGCCCCGTCTTCGGCGGCCTCACTCTGGCCAGAGAGGTCACTCTGGGATCCCGGCCGGATCCAGCCGCCACCGGGATCCACTCCAGCACCAGCCCAGGAGCTGAAAAGGAGAGCCCCGATGTCTTCTGGGGCCTCAGACGGCGCCCCGCGAACGGAGGTCTCTTGTGCTGCTGGGCCACCCAGATAGCTCCCAGTCTCCCCCCGGGGGATGGGGGCAACCCCCAGTAGTGCCCTTGGAGGTGAGAAGGGCCCAAGAAGCCGCTCCAGGGCAAAATAACAGGCCCTAAACGGAGCTCAGCACGGAGCTCAGGAAAACACGTCTGGCTTCCTCAGACGTCAGCTCCGCCCCCCGATAATGGCTTTTTAATGGCGTTTTCGGGGGTCCCCTTAAATTAGGGGACTCCCGATTAACCGGCAACTACAGTTATCCGGCAATAGGGAGTCCCTGTAGGTGCCGGATAACAGGGAGTTTACTGTATATCTACAACAATCACCACACAAACCAGGCACTCACACCATACTGAGGATCGGCAGTAACCGTGAAACAGTGCTGTATGTGGTTAAGTGACCTGGTTTGTGAAAAATCCATCCGTTGCTATGCCTAAAACTGTGAAATACAGTAAGCAGAGGCTTAAAAGGAGCCATGTTTAAAATGGTTTGGATTGACAGTGATGGTGCATTATGTGGCCTCGTTTGCATGTCCCGCCCAGTTTTCCCAGACTGCAGTGCATATACTGTATTTTGGAGAAATTTGAGCAGGAAATAAGTTTTTATCAACTTATTTTTAGACATTCAAACAGAATCACTAATGTACTTTTCCCTATTTGTACTATATATATATATATACTAGCGAATTGCCTGTCAAAAAATGATGGCAATGAAATTGTAAGTGAGCTAAGGGTGTTTGGTGTATATAATGTGGCTGATGTAGCGTTGTTCGTTTTCTATGTCGTGCCAGTTTTTCGTAATATCCGTAGCTGTTTGGTAGTGTTTTGCGTGTTAAGGGACCTTTAGCCTCGTTTTCGTTTTGTTCGGCGGCCATTTTTTCTCTCGCTTAGGTGATTTTCAGGTGTCAAAACTCCTAAATTTGTGGTTAAATGGAGGTGTAACTTCACTTGCAGAGGTCCTCGGTGCCCCCCCTTGCTGTGAGTAACCTTCAGCGCTCCTTGCCAGCAACTGCGACCCTCGGCTTTGCGAAGGCCGCAGGCTCGCTGCGAGGGTTGCGGGATCGCTATGCGAGCCTGCAAGCATGAGCAACGGCTCGTATGCTCACAACTATATATGTGATATATATACATTGATGATTTTACTGTACATTAATCCTTGACGGAATGTGATATTTACACTGAGCTCTAACAAACAATAAATTACAGTGGGTTCTTGTGCAGCTCAGAGAACGGGATAAAGGCCAGAGCAAGAGTGCATTGTTACCTTGTAGGGCTCAGAACGGTACTGCAGGAAAGGCAATGCCAACGACATGTAATAACAACCTCAGCCAGACCAAGCATTAAAGGGTTAATTGGCTGGGAAAAACACCACATGTTCCCACAGTCCTTGAGTGCCTGTTTACTGTCCATATCAGTTACTGAAAATACATTTACAATTTTCAAAATAGCAGGGGATTTCAACCTTTTTGATCTGATGTTTACCTTCTAGTGCTCATAGCACCACCAATAAAATGCAGAATATTTTAAACAGGGTTATGATAAATGTGGCATGTTAAAAATGGACCTACTTTTGTACTTGGTTGAACAGAATGCATTTTAACTGCACATATATTTGCAAATAATCCGTCTATAACTGTGACTAATGGTAATATGTTTGTTAGGTTCTCCTCATCTCTGTTTGTCCCTGAGGACCAACCGATATGGTTTGAGTATCATGCCACTACTCTATAGAAACCATTCTTAACAGCTGGTCAAAAGACTAGTGCCAGTCCCAGAAACCAAATAAGTCAATGAGTGCTGCTGTGTGGGAATACTCTCTATGCAGTACGAGTGCTGTGTGAGAATACTCTCTATGCAGTATGAATGTTGTGTGGGAATACTCTCTATGCAGTATGAGTGTTGTGTGGGAATACTCTCTATGCAGTATGAGTGTTGTGTGGGAATACTCTCTATGCAGTATGAGTGCAGTGAGAGGATGCTCTCTCTGCAGTGTGAGTGTTGTGTGAGGATGCTCTGTCTGGAGTATGAGTGCTGTGAGGATGCTCTCTCTGCAGTGTGAGTGCTGTGTGAGAATGCTCTGTCTGGAGTATGAGTGCTGTGAGGATGTTCTCTCTGCAATGTGAGTGTTGTGTGAGGATGCTCTGTCTGGAGTATGAGTGCTGGGTGAGTTTGTTCTCTCTGCAGTGTGACTGCTTATGAGTATGCTCTCTCTGCACTGTGAATGTTGTGTGAGGATGCTCTGTCTGGAGTATGATTGCTGTGAGGATGCTCTCTCTGCACTGTGAGTGTTGTGTGAGGATGCTCTGTCTGGAGTATAAATGCTGTGAGGATGCTCTCTCTGCACTGTGAGTGCTGTGTGAGGATGCTCTGTCTGGAGTATGAGTGCTGTGAGGATGTTCTCTCTGCAATGTGAGTGTTGTGTGAGGATGCTCTGTCTGGAGTATGAGTGCTGGGTGAGTTTTTTCTCTCTGCAGTGTGACTGCTTATGAGTATGCTCTCTCTGCACTGTGAGTGTTGTGTGAGGATGCTCTGTCTGGAGTATGAGTGCTGTGAGGATGCTCTCTCTGGACTGTGAGTGTTATGTGAGGATGCGCTGTCTGGAGTATGAGTGCTGTGAGGATGCTCTCTCTGCAATGTGAGTGTTGTGTGAGGATGCTCTGTCTGGAGTATGAGTGCTGTGAGGATGCTCTCTCTGCACTGTGAGTGTTGTGTGAGGATGCTCTGTCTGGAGTGTGAGTGCTGTTTGGATGCTCTCTCTGCAGTGTGAGTGTTGTGTGAGGTTGCTCTCTCTGCAGTGTGAGTGCTGTGAGGATGCTCTCTCTGCAGTGTGAGTGTTGTGTGAGGTTGCTCTCTCTGCAGTGTGAGTGCTGTGTGAGGATGCTCTCTCTGCAGTGTGAGTGTTGTGTGAGGTTGCTCTCTCTGCAGTGTGAGTGTTGTGTGAGGATGCTCTGTCTGGAGTGTGAGTGCTGTGAGGATGCTCTCTCTGCAGTGTGAGTGTTGTGTGAGGTTGCTCTCTCTGCAGTGTGAGTGCTGTGTGAGGATGCTCTGTCTGGAGTGTGAGTGCTGTGAGGATGCTCTCTCTGCAGTGTGAGTGTTGTGTGAGGTTGCTCTCTCTGCAGTGTGAGTGTTGTGTGAGGATGCTCTGTCTGGAGTGTGAGTGCGGTGAGGATGCTCTCTCTGCAGTGTGAGTGTTGTGTGAGGATGCTCTCTCTGCAGTGTGAGTGCTGTGTAAGGATGCTCTGTCTGGAGTATGAGTGCTGTGAGGATGCTCTCTCTGCAGTGTGAGTGTTGTGTGAGGATGCTCTCTCTGCAATGTGAGTGTTGTGTGAGGATGCTCTGTCTGGAGTGTGAGTGCTGTGAGGATGCTCTCTCTGCAGTGTGAGTGCTGTGTGAGGATGCGCTGTCTGGAGTATGAGTGCTGTGAGGATGCTCTCTCTGCACTGTGAGTGTTGTGTGAGGATGCGCTGTCTGGAGTATGAGTGCTGTGAGGATGCTCTCTCTGCAGTGTGAGTGCTGTGTAAGGATGCTCTGTCTGGAGTATGAGTGCTGTGAGGATGCTCTCTCTGCAGTGTGAGTGCTGTGAGGATGCTCTCTCTGCACTGTGAGTGTTGTGTGAGGATGCTCTGTCTGGAGTGTGAGTGCTGTGAGGATGCTCTCTCTGCAGTGTGAGTGCTGTGTGAGGATGCGCTGTCTGGAGTATGAGTGCTGTGAGGATGCTCTCTCTGCACTGTGAGTGTTGTGTGAGGATGCGCTGTCTGGAGTATGAGTGCTGTGAGGATGCTCTCTCTGCACTGTGAGTGTTGTGTGAGGATGCGCTGTCTGGAGTATGAGTGCTGTGAGGATGCTCTCTCTGCAGTGTGAGTGTTGTGTGAGGATGCTCTGTCTGGAGTATGAGTGCTGTGTGAGGATGCTCTCTCTGCAGTGTGACTGCTTATGAGGATGCTCTCTCTGCAGTGTGAGGGTGCTCTATGTAAAGGGTGACTCTAGTGTGAGGATGCACTGTGGGATTTCCTGGCACATGCCTCGCTATCTCCCTCTCCTGTGTCCGCCCCTTTCCTGTTTCCTGTTTTGGCTTTGTCAGTAAACTTCTTCCACAACATCCATCGGTTCAGTCAAACACATCCTGAGTCCGGTACCCAGGGCCCAGCACCCTAATTACACAGACATGGGCATCTATGCAAGGGCATACAAAAGGCAATCCTGGTGCGAAACAGCTGTGCATATGTATTACAGAAAAAGTGCCATTAAAACCATTATACTATATCCCTAAATTGAGATTGTGCACCACACCCGGTTTCTTCCTTGCCACCGAATATGATTGAGAAGCTAGCAATCCAATACAGTGACAGAACAATATAATTATAAAGTAAATATTAACTGCCTTATTAAATTGCGATTCTGCAAATTTAAAATTTTAAATCTATTTAAGCACAGAGCAAATATTTTTTTTACAGAAGTTTTTAGTTACTGAAGACCTTGATTTTGGATAGAAGTTCACTAACTAAAACCTTCTGTAAAAAAATATCCTATGTGCTTATATAGAGCCCTTTTAAATTTGCTGAATCGCAATTTAATAAGGCTATTTCAGTATTTTGTTAATTTATTAACTTTAATCTGTAGTGATGCAGCAGTAGAATCGACCATTTTGGTTCCTCCTGATGAACTTCCTAAAGTGGGAGGAGACCTGGGAAGTGGGAAGGTGGCAACTAAAACAACAAGTGAATTTCAGCTGAATTATTAAAATCCATTCCTGAGAAAGTAGCAGGGGGAATCAGATGAGAAAAAAATGGAACCCTGTCATAATGAAGACATATAAACCGTGAAATAATTAGGGCATGTGGTATATTTAATACAGAAAAGTGAGGATTAGGATTTCCCTGGGTGTTTTCCACCCCAATATACAATATACAAAAAGGTGGGATAAATATAAACAAAAGTAATTTTATTGAGTAAATGACAGCGGCGTATGTTTAAAAACAGGGAATGTTAAAACACTAATGGGGGGAATAAAAAGAGGGCAGATGTAAGGGATAGTAAGTGACCCTGAAGCACTAGTATTGTGCAATGTATAACTCTAAAATGAGTGGGTATTACTATTCACACCTAGCGGGCGAGCCACAAAAATTACAAAGGAATACCAGGGCATAAAAGCCCTATAGATTAGTAAATAGTATATATATAAAGCACCCTTATGTCTAAATAAATGTCCTCCAAGTATCTAGAGGGTACATTAAGCAAAGCAATATTTTTGCAAGAACATGAGGTATAGGTCACTTGATGTCTTACTGACAAACCTATTGCACTTAAATAAAAGTACTAAGGTTGTACTTATATGATTCAAAATTAAAGGGGAGCTCAACCTGGAGTACAGACAAAGTTGTCACAACAGCTATATGTTACACAGCATAGAGTCCAAGCTGTGTCTGTATACACTTATTGGTATCTAACTGCGGTATGGCATAAAAAGTGCCTAAAGCTGTGTATATAAGGTAAAGGCTGTTCCCCAACTGTAAGGATTACAAAAGGTAATCTCAGGTGCTTGCAGATATAGTATGCCACTAGTGGGATATAAGGGGCTTTAAGCTAGGCCGTAATTGTAGCAGATTCGCGCTTCCTGGAAAGCTCGACCGCCAGGTATGCAACGCGCATGCGCACGTCTAACGTGATGACGTGCGCAGCGTCGTTGCTAGGAGCCTGACGCGTTTCGACGTACCACGTCTTTGTCAAAGGAAAGTTGTATAACGCTGTCTCCAAGAGCTTTATATAGGGAGCTGTCGCCTAGGCAACCTGAAAATAGTGAATATATTGCCCATAACGGGCCAAAGGAGTAATGGAGATAGTCTAGATAGTCAATATAATATATACAAGAGGCTGCTGAGATATATATACAAAGGCATAAGAACAGAAATGATGTGTGCACTAATGCACTTATTATTAATACCAATATATTAATATATAAAATGTGGTATATTTATAATGCAAAGAAAATGTCTTTCCAAAATTAAAATGCTGCTTCCGAAATAGAGAACTGAGATTGTCTCATTAAATGATTCTAAGGTGGTCGGATGGGCATGAAATGTCACCAGCAGCCTCTTCTGTACCACGATGCAGGGGTGAGATTGGATCCAGTCACATGCTGCTGCAGTATGGAAACACTGACAATGAAGTGGTTTGTTTTCCCAAGGGGAGGATCTGCACCAAAGAGAGGGGAGATCCGGACACCCAGTGACATTATGGAGTGGAATGCTGTAGGAAGGAACTGCAGCATGGGTGTGAGGGCAGTGCCCACTGCCAGGGACACAGGGTGAGGCCATTCTGCCCATGTGTCTGGAGAATTAAATACCAGCTCCTAGAAATATGCACTAAAGAATCAATCCCTACAAAGACCAAAGTACTAATGGCAGTGACATGTGTAAAGGCTCATTCTTCCAGGACTAAAGTGTACTAATGGCAGTGACCTGTTTAAGGGCTCAATCACTGCTATCACTTAACAACACTATTGGCATTTATATTTAACACTAGCGATTTGTCTGTCAAAAATGACGGCAATAAAATGTGAAACCTGGCAATGCTTTTTGCCACACAATGCGATGCTCTCCCCTCTCTCGCGATGAGTGCCTTCGGCGCTCATTTTGGGCCTCTCCCCCCCTCCTGCTTTACTGGCCTTGCGATTAGCGCCTTCAGCGCTTATTCAGTGCCCGGCAATGAGAGGCTTTGCTGCTCATTGCAGGCCTTGGCCAACCCGCAACCTTTGTGCCCCGCAATGAGCGCCAAAGGTGCTCATTGCGGGTCTCTCCCCACTCTCTCACCCCTGCGTCTCTTTCCCCATCTCCCTCCCCTGTGTCTGTTTCCCCCTGTCTCCCTCCCGTACATCTTTGCCCCCTCTCCCTCCCCTGGGATTTTTCCCTTATCTCCCTCCCCTGTGTCTCTTTCCTCCCTCTTTCACCCCTGTGTCTCTTTCCCCCCCACTCCCTCCCCTGTGTCTCTTTCCACCCTCTCCCCCCTCCCTCTTCTGTCTCTCCCTCCCCTGTGTCTTTCCCCCTCTCCCTCCCCTGTGTCTCACCCCTCTCTCCCTCACCTGTGTCTTTCCCCCCTCTCCCTCCCCTGTGTCTGTTTCCCCTGTGTTTTTCCCCCCTCTCCCTCCCCTGTGTCTCACCCCTCTCTCCCTCACCTGTGTCTTTCCCCCCACTCCCTCCCCTGTGTCTGTTTTCCTGTCTCCCTCCCGTATCTCTTTGCCCCCTCTCCCTCCCCTGGGCTTTTCCCCTTATCTCCCTCCCCTGTATCTCTTGCCCCCCACTCCCTCCCCTGTGTCTCTTTCCCCCCTCTCCCCCCTCACTCCCCGTGTCTCTCCCTCTCCTGTGTCTCTCCCCCCCCTCTCCCTCCCCTGTGTCTCACCCCTCTCTCCTTTACTTGTGTCTTTCCCCCCTCTCCCTCCCCTGTGTCTGTTTCCCCGTCTCCCTCCTGTATCTCTTTGCCCCCTCTCCCTCCCGTGGGCTTTTCACCTTATCTCCCTCCCCTGTATCTCTTTCCCCCTCTCTCACCCCTGTGTCTCTTTTCCCCCACTCCCTCCCCTGTGTCTCTTTCCCCCCTCTCCCCCCTCCCTCCCCTGTGTATCTCCCTCCCCTGTGTCGCTCCTGTTTCCATTTACGAGTGTGAAACCATTTGCAGGCTTAGGAAATTGATCATTTTCCCCAAGCTTAAAATGGGTTTACGATTTACAGGCTTGAAAACAAATTACGGCTTTACGACAGCCATTTTTTTTCTCGCCTAGCCTTTTTGAACCTGCAAACAAACGCCAATTAAATAGCAAATTAGCTTGCAACCTCACTTACAGGCACCCTGTCTCTCCCCCTGTGCTGTGTAAGGTAATTTTCTAATCAATTGGCTTTTTTTTGGCGGCCCCCGAACGGCTTTGGAGTTACAGGCTTGAAAAAAATGGCGGCCGTTAAAGCCGTAATTTTTTTGAAGCCTGTAACTTGTAATCCGTTCGGAGCCTCCCCCCTCTCCATTGTAAGATGTCTGCTAAAATTAAAGCAAAATATAATACAATAAATTAAACATCAAATACATTTATTTATTTTAAATGTTGTTAAATGTTTTGCCTGTTAAGCAGACAAGTTCCCTTTAAAAGCGTTTTGTAAATGACACTTCAGTTTTTAATGTGCAGACAAATATTGTAATATTTAAGTCAAGTGAAAGACAAACTAATCCGCTACCTAGCAGACTCTAATACTGATGGATCTAGCACTTATTTCATTTCCAAAGCCAGTGGGAGGAATCTCCACTAAATGAGCCGTCACTTTAAGTGATGGTCTCACTTGGGGATCGTGACCTAAGCCCTGGACGTCAGCTCTTTAAGGCACTTCGTGATCCGCTTGGCTCTCTCAATGTCTATTTCTGGTTACAATGAATAAACTTTTTGCAGAGTGTCGCTGGTACAGACATAATATGAAGTTATTGAGGCAGAATTTAATATGATTTCTGCCCGTGGGTGGAGGAGGCTGCAGAAATAAAACTTCATAGAGTAGACTCGGGGTTAATTCCCTTGTCATCCCGTGGAAAAGCTTAAAAGTGCAAATACAGCAAATCTTTAACTAAAAAACATTCTTGTGATGACGAAGAACCACCTTCCCTTTATAAAGTCTAGTTCTTCAAGTATGGCACTGCAATGTCACTTTAAATGACCACTGCAAATTGGAAACAAGTATTCGTACATTTGTTAGGTAGATAACAAACTAACAACATTAGCAAATACATAACCAATGAGCATTGGACTGTATTTTTTTTGTTAGTTAATAAATATGTTTATATCACTATATCAAGTTAAGTTCTGAAGGATGGAATAAAAATGGCTTGGTTTATTGTCTTGTATTATGATTCATATCATTATGGCCAAGTGCTAAATCAAGTTAACTAATTTTAAGTTTACTTTGCAAAATGTTATACTATTTAATTGATTAAGAGGAAATTGCTTTCTTGGGTTAAAGCAGATGTGGCCGACAAGGCAATGACAATTATGTTTTTATGAAAGTGGTGAAACCGAAGGTGAGTGAGATTGGGCATTCCTGAGTGGGCGCCATTAACAAAAAAATAATATATGGAAAATTCATCTGAAGTCTCTAACTGAGTCCATTCCATTTATATAATTTCCAGAAATCTGAAGACCAGGGGTTACTCAAGGGCATGTCTGGGGGCTGGGTGCAAGGACCCTCCATCCAGGGCCCTTTCTTACGGAGACCATTACGTCCATTGGGTGACAACTTATTGGCACCGGCCCATCTTACAAAGAGTTAACAGGATAGTATCAGGGAGTCAGTCGTAGTGTGGGACGTGATATGTCTGGGAGGGGTATTAGATTATTTTTTATTTGTTGTCATTCTAAATTGGGATCAGTCATAATTATGTGCTATTTATGGGAGATAAAACGCAACAACTGTTTTTATTGTCTTTTGGATATCTAAACCTACAGTATAGAGTCTTGATTATTCAACTTTTGCCTATCCCACGTAATTTATCCAGCATAGCCATCGAATGGGTGGCACGTCCATTGCGCGCAGCTGAAGAGCACGCCATCATCAGAGCGCAGAGAACTGCGCTTTGATGATGCTCTGCGCTCCAGCCTGGTGCTGTGTGATCTGCCCCTGTCTTGTGCCCCCCATTAAACAAGACTGTGCTTTGTTTGCTTTGTTTTCCATTAAATCTACAATTTATTTTACTTGTAGCCTCCAGAATAACATTTTAAATCATGACCTTAACTTACAAAGCCCTCAACAAAAATGCACCCCCTTATATCTCCACTCTCATCTCCAATTACTTCCTCGCCCGCCCTCATCGCTCTGTTAACAACCTTCTTCTTTCCAACACTCTTGTCACCTCCTCTCATTCCCACCTTCAGGACTTTTCTCGTGCTGCCCTTATTCTCTGGAACTCCTTGCCTCGCTCCACCCGATTCTCCCTGATTCAAAATCTTTGCAACTTAACTAAAAACACATCTGTTTAAAGAAGCCTATCACCTTCCACCCTAACATGTACAACACTTATCTCACCCTGCTTTACCACATCCAAAAACTTTAGATTGTAAGTTTGCGAGTTTTCAATCTTGCAAGGTGCTTTGGGGAAACACTGAATTCTAAGCTCAAAGAAAGGGCCCTTCTTCCTATTGTTTTTGCCTTGAACTTACCCATGTATAGCGCTATAGAATATGTTGGCATGTTACAAATAAAACGATAATAATAATACCCTTCGACCACTCATTTCCACTTGATCGTCTCGTCTCTATACTACCACTGAAATATATTGACTCTGATCCTATCAAGATTAGACAAGGATAAGGAATGGGAAGAGTTTTGGATTCAGGAAACATTTTTATTCAGTTTTGTTGCAAGACTGTCACTTGGAAAAGTTAACTGATGATTGAGGTAAATACTAGACTACGCAGTTGGATCAACCCTCAGGCTACAGACAAAGGCAGACTGTAGTCCAAGACGGAACATTCCATGACAATAGAAAAGTGAGCAAAATATATGATTCTCTAGAAATGTTAATGTTAATATCTGCTAATGTCTTCTAATGGATTACATTTGTTAGTTTGTTAAATTTGTTACAAAGAACTAACCCTCCGAATCTCCTGGTTTAGGGGCCAGTCACCACAAATTGCTATTATTATTAAAAATCATGAAAAGCTTGTTATCCATTGTATTACCCATTTTTTAAGTGGACCATTTCAGAGAAATGCACTATTATTTGTGCTGCACTTTTATGCAATTGATTGACTCCGGAATACTAATTAGCTCCATTGATGTGCTAATTAGAATTAGATGTGCTTATGCTGGGCAGAACAATGACCCACAATATTTTCATTCAATTAGAATTCCTCCCCCATTCTTATTAAGCACTCAGAGTTGCAAATTAGCAGACGGAGCCGCACATTAGTTGCAAAAACAATGTTGCGTTTATTGTAGAGAAAAATAGCTAGTATAATATATAGCTAGTGTTTCATATTCTGTTGTTAAGCAGCATCTGCAAAGGCAAATAAACTATTAGCATGTATTAAGAAAAATGTGACTGTACCATTTCCATTGGAAGGCTGTTCCCCTATTTACTATTCTTTCTTTAAAAAAATACTCCGATTGGAATATGATATATTGGAAGGTTTCTATATCTTCCCTCTTTCTTCTATCCTGTAAGCTATATATACACTAACATCATTAATTATGTCCTTATAAGCTTTGTATTTTGGACCATGCACCATTTTATTTGTCCTCTTTTGAATTGTTTCTAAATTGTTAGTGTCCTTTTGGAGATACAGTCTGAAGAACTAGACACAATATTCTTACATATAATATTTGTTTTTGCCTGTCCCCCAAATAAAAAAAACAACTCAAAATCTGAAAAAGCTATTGGGGTACCTGTTTTGAAAACAAAAATAGTCTTAAACGCTTTCAGGAACCAGAAGGAATCACAATGGGGTAGATATCTTCTAATAAATATTTGGTATGTCAAGATTGCTCTGTTCAAGGCAGATGGGTGTCACGCACACACAGCCTGATCTACAAGTTGGAACCTGTAGACATGAATCCCATTTACTTCACATTAACCCAAATATAGACCAATAACCAGTCTTATCTTGAAGGAAGGATATGTCACTGCTTCTGAGTGTGATGTATACACACAGGAAATCAAGTCATTACACCCAGACCAGACCTGCAGACATATCACACCACCCAGAAAAAAAAATAACAAGGTGTCAAGTTATACAGGTTTATACACATTCGCCATGACAGCACCACGATGAGCATATCAGATTCGCAGATTGTCTTTAGAGCTATGACATCATCCAGAAATAAGCCAACCTGAGCCAAGTTTGGCTTTAAAGAATGTCCTCACCAAGATATCACCCAATTAGACCTCAGATTATCTGACTATATTAAGTCTGGCATCAAATCATGACCTTGCCCAGATATCAGCCAATTACATCTCAGATTTTCTGTCTATCCAAAGATTGGCTTCAAAGCATGACCTCACCAAGATATCAGCCAATCACAAACTGTACTTCTGCCTGGAGGGGGACCTCTCCCAGACTGATTAACTGGTGTAGGTGGTAGGACATTTGGATTTGAGACATTACTTGAACTATACCCCCACCTTTTATTTGACCTCTAACTGTTCCATTTGCAGCTTATACTATCTGACCACTAATTAATGGGTCAGATAGCATATTGGATACTAAAGCCATTCACCTCAAATGACTCTGTTAGACCCCTTCCGTCTCGCATTTAATTAGAAAAAACTTTCTAACTTTGCACTCCTTACCACCTTTGCCAGCTTTCACTTCCTTCCTATTCCTTACCTTTCTTCCACAGGTTTTGCGTCTTTCATCCCCTTTAGATTGTAAGTAGCGAGTTTCTAATCGTGTAGGGTGCTTTGGGAAAAAGCATTTTCTGCAAAGATTTTAAGCTCAAAACAGGGCCCTCCATCTTCTACAGTTTGTTAATATTTTATTTTGCTTTGTTCTTATCCCCTGTACAGCGCTATGGAATATGTTGGTAGGATACAAATACAATTTAATACAGTAAAAACCCTGTTATCCGGCACCCACGGGGACTCCCTATTGCCGGATAACTGTAGTTGCCTGTTAATCGGGAGTCCCTGGTTTTGACGATCTAAACGACCCTTAAACTCCCCCAAAACCCCTCAAAATGCCTTTAAAAAGCCATTAGCACCTAAACTGGGCTATTTAGGGCCCAACTGCAGGATAGTGCAGGTTATGCCGGTTTAGTGGGAGTTTTATGAATTTGGGGAATTGATGCCGGTGCCGGTTGCTTGAGATTCCCGGTTAGTAGGGTGCCGGATAACCGCGATTCTACTGTAATAATAATAATAATTACTGGTAGGTATTGTAAAGCAATTAAGCTGCAGCCAGATTCTGATGGAACAATGAGGTGATGATCCAGTAAACATAGCTACATAGGTACCATGCAAAATAAAATGTATTTGTTTTATAACAGATTAAAACCATAGATATGCCCTCTTAGTTTTTAAACTGAAGATAGCACATTTAGGAAATAGCTACAAAGATATATTGTATTACAGTTTAATAACGTATGATGTAATTTGTTGGTGAATTCTTATAGTCACAAAGTACATGCTGAAATAGCAGAGACTGCAAAAATTTTGGGAAAATAGAATAGATAAGAACTGCTTAGCTCATCTAGTATGCCCATTCTCTGATCTGTATAAATCCTTAAACCTTACTTGTTCAGTAATCTTGCCCTGTATTAATTGCTACCAATTCTGCCATTCCACATGTTCACTTCACTAATCCCCCCCACCCCAAAGGCTTGTGGGCTCATTTGCCTTGTCTTTGGGCTATGACCAAATATCTAGTGATACCTGAAGTGATACCAAAAGTTTCCCTCTGACTGAAAACCACCAGTGGTCTCCTCAAAATCAAGTGTAAATGTTGCAAAAACAAGACAAAGTGTCTCCATCTGACTATTGAGGGCTCTAGGCATATCCTGCCATTGGTCTTCTTTTACCAAAGTTCTTAGGGGTGCCCATAAAGAAACACATGCTTGGGGTTCAGGGTTGGGCAGACCCAAACGTTCAAAGAGCTTCAGTGCTTGAGTGTGCTTACAGTGCAATCTTCAGGGGGGGCACTTTCTCTAGGTCCAGGGCCTCAAGCTAACCCCATCATTAGGCTTCAGACTAGCCCCCCCAACACTATCTCTTGACTCTGTGCTGGCAATACTAAGAAGCTTTATAACATGGGCTTTAGGTTAGCTGTATATGATACCATGGTGTCACACAGAAACAAAGAGTTAAATATTTTCGGTTTCATGCCCCTGCTGATATCGCAGGTAAATAAATATGTTCAGTAGTCAAAAACTCAGCAATGTGAAGCCTCGATAGTCACCTAGTGGAATGAGACGTCGAGTGCTGTACACAGCCACGTGACTTCATAGAGTGTTTGTATAAGATAAGGTGGCGTTTATTAAATAAACGTATCATTATCACGTGTGGCTGGAAAGCTTTATTTGATTCAAACACAATCAGCTCATGAAGTTTCGGTTAACAAATCACAAAGGAAAAAAAAATGACATATAAATTTTACAGCCAATCAAAAACAATAATCAAACGTATTTTGTTTATTCTATCTACCTTAAAAATATTTCTAAAAGGAACACTGTTAAGGTTCCAAACCTGATATAATTTAAAACTATAGCTTATAACAGATGACTTTCCCATAATATATTTCACATTACAGATTCTAATTACCATTGATAAAGCTCAATAGATGAGCGAAACGCGTCTGTAACTCCAGTAAAGACACTTTTGGTGTCTTGGTTTTCTTTCTACTTTGCTTTATGTTCATGTATATATTTTTGGGGATTTTTCACTTTTTTTATTTTTTTTATTTTTTATTTATTATCTATTATCTTTTATTATTCATTTATTACTTTTACGACATTAGAAGTGTGTTCTTTATTAGTATATTACTCCCAAATGGACTGTTCAGTATTATTGGGTTATTCAGTCATATCACCCTGTTGACTTGACCTGGAAACTAGTGGCCTCTTTGCTCCTTTTCTTACTGTGAACATTGAAATGTGTCATTTTTAATTGTCAATCAGCATTTCTGATCTACACTCTAAGCATTGTCAGCTATCTAATTCTCCATATAATTGTTAATATAATTGTTAATTACCTCCTACGGGTTGGGTTGCGTTATTTTCAATCTAAATTGAAAAGACTGAGGATAGTATTTGGGACTAAGTAGGCTGATTCGTCTATTTATTACCTGAGGTCTGGCATGCAGCTTTAGACTAAACAAATATGTTTAGTGCCACAGAGAGTAATTAGTAACAACTGGCATTAATCACACTATTAGAAAGGTGTATCAGTCTTGACTAGGTGGTTGATTGAGAAAAGTTGATTGACAGGTTCAAATTACACAGCTTAATGTAAGCTTATAGTATGAAAATGCATTTTTAAATATCATTAAATGGAGAAAGGACTTGATATTGCCTATAGTTTTAAATCTAACAGTAATAGAAAGCTCTGCTGTGTGTCCCTTTATAAGAAAGATGAGACAGGACTTCCAGTAAGGGGCCATCTTGGATGGATGTAAGGAACTGGAGCTCTGACAGCTACTGAGCTAATTCCCATTCTATCCCAGTTGAATTGGCCATCCATGGATACAACACAAGCTTTATAATCAGCAATTTATGCTGACTCCAATAATCCAAATACTTTATTCCTATGACCCACGAAAGTCATGGATATGGCTTCGGCCTAGAGTTCCCATTGACAAACTGGAGCTTCTTTATAACAGAAAAAAACCTTTAATATGATGTTACTGTTGTGGAACTATCTCTAAATATTTTATACTATCTTGTAGGGGGAGGCAAAACTAAACCAACACCACAAAATCTGAAATCATGGACACCCTCCATAACTGGAGCTCTGACATCTAATAAGTAAAAATTGCTCAATGAGCCAACTACTACACGGTTATATTGCTGAAATAGCAGCTCAGTGCAATGCTCCGTGGTGTAGGAACCTGATACAAGGACAAGAAACCTGTTCCAGTCAAGGAAAATACAAGACCCCAAACTATAGAAGGAAACATCCTCGTGGCTAAGAACTTATAATTGTGACTGCTTCTTCAGATTACTGTGCTGGGCAATGCAAGGGGTCCAGAAAGCCCCTGAAGAGACTAACTCAAAAGAATGCCTCCACAAGATCAGTCTTCTCTGTGAGAAGGAGAAAGTATAATTGCCTGTTAGATAAGAGGTAAAGTCACAAGCTACAGTGGATATAAAAAGTCTACACACCCCTGTTAAAATGTCAGGTTTCTGTGCTGTAAAAAAAATAGACAAAGATAAATCATTTTAAAACTTTTTCCACCTTTAACGTGACCTATAAACTGTACAACTCAATTGAAAAACAAACTGAAATCTTTTAGGTAGAGGGAAGAAAAAAAAAAAAAGAAAAATAATGTGGTTGCATAAGTTTGCACACCCTCTTATAACTGGGGATGTAGCTGTGTTCAGAATTAAGCAATCACATTCCAAATCGTGTTAAATAGGAGTCAGCATACACCTGCCATCATTTAAAGTGCCTCTGATTAACCCCAAATAAAGTTCAGCTGCTCTAGTTGGTCTTGCCATGTTCTTAGTCGCATCCCACAGCAAAAGCCATGGTCCACAGAGAGCTTCCAAAGCATCAGAGGGATCTCATTGTTAAAAGGTATCAGTCAGGAGAAGGGTACAAAAGAATTTCCAAGGCATTAGATATACCATGGAACACAGTGAAGACATCATCAAGTGGAGAAAATATGGCACAAGAGTGACATTACAGAGAACTGGAGCATTTTAACAGGGGTGTGTAGACTTTTTATATCCACTGTATAATACCTAATTTGGCCCTTGCCAACCAACAGACAGCCCAGTTGTTTATCCTAGCTCATTTAATATAGAATATGAAAAACAAAATAATTCTACATCACAACAAGATAATCGACGAGACACATCGCAGACCTGAACTGAATGTCTTACCTATCAGAAACATGTGTTTTGATGAATTACTCCTCTGTAGAATAGTGAGGATATAGTACTAGATTGCAATCAATCCCAAAAACACACAATGAATGCAAAATACATAGGAATGTACCAACAACTTGTTCCCTGGCAATGATACTGTGCCCAACAGCCAAGGCATGAAGCCCTCCCAGCAGAAGTATGTGAGCCATGTCGTGAACTCACTGTTGTTATCTAGCAATGACCACATCCTGGGCCTTAACCATCTGGACTAATATCACCAGCTATAGACCTTTCTGCATACCATATTAAGACAACAGAAGCTTTAACTGTAGCACACGTTAGTGTTTCCTCCATAATTTGCTAAAAACCTGGATTTGGCCGATTGCTTTCCCTGTGCCTCATTCAATTGCGATTTGGCCAATTGAATATGGCTCTGTATAAGCACAGAGCATATTTTTTTACAGAAGTTTTTGGTTAGTAAAGACCTTGCTTTTGGATAGAAGTTCACTAACTAAAAACTTCTGTTAAAAATATATGCTCTGTGCTTATATAGAGCCCTATTCAATTGGCCAAATCACAATTGAATGAGGCCCTTAGTATGTAAGTTAGTAAAATAGCATTATTGTTAAACCCATATTACTGTGAACATTTAAGCAACCGAATAATATAATAATCTACATGTACCACTCTAACTTTGCTAGATTCTGTTAATATTAAAACTAGTTATTATACAGTGTGATAAACCATCAGAAATTATTAAAATTAAAGAACCACTGTGGTCATATTTTTTAAATGTACAATTTTTAAAAACTAGACTTAAAATCTAGCAACATGTTTTTAGAAAAAAAACAATAAAAATTACATATATATATATATATATATATATATATATATATAGTAAAATCCCAGGTTATCTGGCACCTAACCAACCCGCACTCTCAAGCAACCGGCACCAGCATCAATTCCCCATTTTAAATTTACTCCCGCTAAACCGGCACTATCCGGAGTTCGAGACTACAAAAAAAAATGCTAACTTTCTTTTCTAATTATTTTTTCTTGGCCTAAATTGCCCAGTTTAGGTGCTAATGTGTTTTTTAAAGGCATTTTGAGGGATTTTGGTGTATTTAAGGGTCGTTTAGACCTTTTAGTTCAGGGACTCCCGATTAACCGGAAACTACACTTAGGAGTCCCTGTGGGTGCCGGATAACGGGAGTTTTCTATATATATATATGTGCTGCCTCTAGGTTATTACCTTTTATATGCAATTACGCTGCTATGGAATCTACTTTGGCTTCTGCAGATCAACTTCCTCTGTTGGGAGGAAGCTTGGAATTCACAGGAAGTGTCTTTGTCTGTGCTCTCAGCAGGACTAAATGGATGCTTACTACTTTACAAGAACTCATCTGCCTGAGAAAGGAACTGGCAGCAGCAGGCAAGATAACAAAATGGAGCCACACAGTAAAGAAAAATTAATCTAAAAACATTTTTCTCATAATTATGTTTTTTTATTATAAAGAAAAACTGACCACGGTGGTCCTTTAAATAGTATTAATCTATTACTGCCTAGAAAACATTTTATGAGATATGATTAGTGACATTTTTATTTAACAACAATATGACTCCCACCTTCCAAAACAGTATATGACTTACCATAAAAGACCACATCATCTCAAAAAACAATTACTATATAACTGATGTTGTTTTTGACCATCTGATCCATGTAGAAAATATAAATTCTTCTACATTGTTGCATTTTTATAAACATATTATTAGATGACACAATTTAATACATTTAGTTCAAATTGGTTGCTGAAGTGCATAAAAAAAGAGTATATTTCTACAATTCTATATGTGAATTTTTATTTACTAAAAATATCGGGCTAAATACATGTTTAAGGTATAAAAGCAGTCAGATCCACCTCCAGGACACACGTGGTTAAAGACCACTGTACAACGTGTGTGTGTAAACGTTTCAGTCGGACTAAAAACATAAATAATCTTGTAAACCATTGTCTAATTCAGCACCGAAGATTTGCTTTCTGGAATTCAGTAAATCAGCACCGGAATAAAATGCATTTTCCTACAGCACATGATGTTGGCAATTTTTGGCTGTGGGTCAGCCTTACTTAACCACAGACAAAGAGCCCCATTCTAATCAAGCAATTTTATTTGCGGTATAGAGTACAATTATTTACAAGCTTTTTTTCCCCTACATTACACGTTTATTCTAATATTTTCACTAGCAATATTACGGCATTGAGCCATTTCCATAAATCCAGCTTTATCCGCAAGAGATTTCAGTCTAGAAGTACGTGTTCACTTGTAATTATGCACTATGGATGAGAAACAGCTCTAGAAACTAATAGAAAATGAGAATGTCATAGTTATTATAATGAGTGAGAACAAGCACTGATATCTGCTGCAAGAAACTATAGGCCTCATTCAATTTCTATTTGGCCAATTGAATAGGGCTCTATATAAGCACAGAGCATATCTTTTTTTACAGACCTTGCTTTTAGATAGAAGTTCACTAACTAAAAAGTAACTCGATCGGAGCCAGCAAACAGAAGGCAATTGAATAGCAAAGTAGCTTGCGACCTCCATTTGCGAGCCCGGATGTCTAAATCGCAGCAATTGAATGAGGCCCAATGTATTGTGCATACACTTTCCCTGGGCGTATGGGCTGTCAACTAGTTATGACATGTCAACCATACTTTTTGAAATGAGTCCTGCAAATACAAAACATTTTATGTAATCAGCCACAATGGATTTCATTATACATTTAACATCTTTGGGAGAATTCAATTACCAGAAAAGTAATACAAAGCCCAATTTGGTCACAGGGGAAAAATTAAGTACTTATATACTATAACACATCTCTACAGTTGTGAGAGGATCTTAAGAGCTGAGAGACAGAACTTAATAAATGAAGCATATAGGAACAAAATAAATGGATGAAATATATAGACAATGATATTTAATACAGTCACTTACTATTAAAATAAAACATGAATAGCAACTGAGAACAGTATATACTTCAGTTATAATAACCAGCAGGGTGTGTTAGATGGATGTTCAAGATATAATATTTGGTCATGCAGTCAGCACACATTTACTCTTTGCTGATTCCCCGAGCAAGACAAAGGACTGCTTCTAAGCTTAATGTTTCTAAGAGGTTTTTGGTAGCCTTACACTCCCCATTCTCTACAGTCAAAAATTGTACAAGAAGAGAGTCTGGATATATTGATAAATTGATATTAAACACCCAACTGGAGCAAGTTTTTAGCATTTTTACATTTATTCATGACAATTTATTTATTGTAATATTTAATTACCATTCCATTTGCCCCATAAAAGATTATTTTCCAAAACGTCAAGCTTTATTGTGAATATTACCAATAGAAAATATTAATATATATTATTAATATATAAATATTAAATTACTTTCTTTTATTAAGAAGTGCTAAAAACCTCTGTTTTCTACCTCTACTAAGCCTATGGGAGTGAGAGGAATGGCTGACATCGTATCTGAATCCATAAATTAATTAAAATATTCCCCTCCATCCTCGATCTCCTCTAATTTCACTTTTGAATTGATAATAGAACACTCCAGGTCACTCCTCAAGGCAGCAGGAAGTGTGAAAGACGCAAACATGGCACCCTTCAAGCACAAGCAGTGTCTACTAAAAAAACTGTACCTAAAAATGTTTCTATGCTCATGGCATAGACAGCTGCTAATGTTGTTAAGTTTTTACAACCTTTACACATTTGAATTCTTCCACAATTTACAGCAGTCCTTTTAATTACGTTTAACTATTATATTACAGCTACAATGTTGCAAACAAACTGCGCAGACAACAGATGACATCAAACCTCATCAGATATGAAGATCAGTTAAAACTTTCTCGTAAACAAGATTTTAAAGGGCAATTAAATGTCATTTTTATTTGTTGCATTTTGAAAGTGGACATTTGAAGTGTGTCTCGTTTTTTAATGATGGTTCTAGAGCAGAATAAACTGCTTTGAATGTATAACTGCCTTTCAGCCTGGTCTATGTCTGCCAGCACATGGATATAGCTATAAAAGTCAAAGTATGAGGTGTACATACAGATGCATAGTCTATGCACTAAAAAAAATATTTCTTTCCTTTCCTTTCAAGGATGTTTAAACAAGTTTATCTTTATAGTTTTTTTTTTTTTTTTTTAGAAATGTTTAGATGTATTCAATTGACTCCAGCTTGCAGATTCCGACCGCAAGGCTGAACTCGTAAACCCTGCCTTTTTAAGTCTGATTTCAGAGGACATGGTCAGATGATCTGACAATATGTAAGCAAGCCCGTAATTTACTTCTTAGACACAGCCAATAGTAAATGAGACCGTCATCATGACATCTGTAAAACATGGAAATTACACATAATCTGCAATCGGAGGCTAAGAATTCAATTAGTGGCAATAAGTAATATTTGCCGATCAGGATTGCAATCAAGCACTCTAGCAATCTATAAAATTCATTAGATCATCTGTTCTAGTCGATGTGGGTTTCGTGATATGTATTAACCCCTTGAGTCCGGGGGTGAATATTTCTCAGAAATAACATTTAAAAATATATTTTTTAATTGCATATTTGTGGGTTTGAGACTGTTGTGCAACTCATTCTAATGTCTTTCCATGCCTTCCCATGCTTTTAAAGTACAGTATTGTGTGTTTAATTGCTGTTACAGCTCTAATAAGTGTTGGAAAAAGCACTTGCGATTCCTATTTAGTACTTGTAATATTTTTTACAGAAACTTGATACTTTTTTCCATTGCATGCCAGACTTTATTTGCGAGCCAGAGCTAATAAAATATTGAGTATGTGTAACTTAAATTATTTAGAGCTTGTAATATTCAAGCTGTGCTAAAACCAATGGAGTTCTAAGGCCTGTTTTGGCTGGCCGGTAATCATTGTGGTCTGGTAATTGGATTGCGAATGGCTAATAGAATAGGTGGCAATATTAAGAGCAGTTGATTGGGCAGTAGAATAGGGCCCAATGTCATCTTGACAATCACCAAACACCTAACCTTTTCCAATATTGAAAAAACTTTTTAGTTAGTGATCTTCTTTCTAAAAGCAAGGTCTTAACTAACTAAAAACTTCTGTAAAATAAATATGCTCTGTGCCTATATAGAGCCCTATTCAATTGGCCAAATCGCAATTGAATGAGGCCCTATCTTCTTCTGGAGACAAATATCCAATACATTATGTTGGTACCCCATAAACATATCACTAAATATAATGACATCAGCCCCTTTACTACTCATTCCTTAACTTTTTTAGAATAGATTGAAAAACAAATCCTAATTCTTCCTTAACACCAAGTAACAAACACTCTCAACTTGGATTAGTAAGAATTGTTCACTTCATGACTGATGGTAAAATGACTTCCCCCTTCCGGATCACTACTTATCGTGTAGAAGGGGCTTGTGTATCTCAGAGACGCGGTAAGCTTTACCATGTAGGGTCATCCAAGATGGGCAGGTCATAGCAGAGAGAGGACAGACAAACTGCAGTCCTCTGGAGAAGGAACTGGCAACCCACTCTAGTATCCTTGCTAAGATAACCCTATGAATGAGTACAATTAGACACAATATGCCTGGTGTGCTGTGGTCCATAGGGTCATGAAGAGTCAGACACAACTGAAAGATGAAACAACAAAATTGCTTAATTTGAATCACTTTGGGAGTAATAGGGAATGCAAAAACAAGTTTATAACACTTACAGGTATCCTACTTTATCAACTCTTCTCCCTAAACAGAGGTATAAGCTAAGCTAACACATCCTGCTCATATCAGAAAAACACACATTACGTTGAGTGTTTCTGTACACACAGATTTATTGTATTTAAAAAATAAAACCTTGTTTTCCACACCCCCAGAGCTGCTTACATTGGTACAGTGTACCTACGAATAGAAACATTGCATTTGGGTTTGGATTGTAACCCTTTACTTTAAGCCAACAGCAGCACAATGCAAAAGATCCATACAGCAGTTACTACCTCCTTCTGCTTCCTTGTGCAGGGGACTACACATCCCATGATTCCTTGCTACACAAACTGCCATCATAGATGGATACATTGTATTAGCTGTCTGTGATTGGTCAAAACAAATTATGAATGGTATGCTAATTTTAGCAGGGATTTCCAAGATGTTAAATCAACTGCTTGCAAACTCAAAAAAATTAGCAAACTTTAGGCTAAGTATAGTTTATTTTGGTTTACTTTTCAAATAAAAATGTTTTCATACACTACTGATTCTCCTCTATCAGATGCACTCATAATCCATGAAATTTAGAAAATCCCCCATTTGTACTTATCGGATATATTCCCTAAAGCTTTAAAGGCTACAGGTAAAAAAATATGTCATACTATTTTTAAATTATTTATATTTTCTCCTATGTATTGTATTATCAAACTCCACATTGCAACTAACTGGAAAAGGCCAACTCTTTCTTGGCATCTAATTATCAACAAAATTGATGAGGTTGCATATCTGGAAAAACTGACCTATACTTTAGAAAATTGTTTGCCACTATACAACAACAAAAAAATGGTAACCAAGAATAGACAGGAAAAATAAAAATGAATGGCAAATAACTCAGGGGATATCCAGCTTTCTTCATATAAGATAGGCCTTGGTATTGTATTTCCTCCATTTAATACATTAGTTTTGGATATTTTACTTTGTTTTTAAAAGTTGTAATTTTCGGTAAGAATGTAAGAAAAACAAAAATGAGACCACAGACTGGAATCAAATTCAAAATTGCTACTTTATTTGTTATAAATGGTTTATCAGATGAGATCTGTATTTGGTGACACATATAACTTTGTTACTATTGTTTTGAGATGCTATGTTCCTCTTTCAATAACTATTATATAAAAACAAAAACTGTTTAAACTTAATTGAAACTAACAGTAAATGCAGAGAGCATATGGATCTATCCTGTTATATGTACGCAAGGGAAATCAACATACTGTGAGATGCTGTGCTGCCCTGTACTAACCCTCCTAACCTCCTAACCCCCTACACCAGTTACCAACCCTAACCCCCTACACCAGTTACCGGCCCTAACCCTAACCCTAACCCCCTACACACATTACTGGGCCTAACCCTAACACCCTACACCACTTACCGGGCCTAAGCATAACCCCCTACACCAGTTACCGGGCCTAACCCTAACCCCCTACACCACTTACTGGCCCTAACCCTCTTAGCCTAACCCTAACCCCCTAAAACTAACTTCCTAACCCTAACCCCAGTAAATGCAGAGAGCATATGGATCTATCCTGTTATATGTATGCAAGGGAAATCAACATACTGTGAGATGCTGGGCTGCCCTGTACTAACCCTCTTACCTCCTAACCCCCTACACCAGTTACCAACCCTAACCCCCTACACCAGTTACCGGCCCTGACCCTAACCCCCTACACACATTACTGGGCCTAACCCTAATCCTCTATACCACTTACCGGGCCTAAGCATAACCCCCTACACCAGTTACCGGGCCTAACCCTAACCCCCTACACCACTTACCGGCCCTAACCCTCTTAGCCTAACCCTAACCATGTAATGCCCTACAGCAGTTACAGGGCCTAACCCTAACCCCCCACACCACTTACCGGCCCTAACCTTCTTAGCCTAACCCTAACCCCCTAAAACTAACTTCCTAACCCTAACCCCCAGCCCTAACCCTAACCCCCAATCACGAAAACCCCTAACCCACTTACCTGCCACTTAGAGACAGCTACATCGAGACCTTGGCGGCTTCCCAGCGCTTGCTTTCCCGTGCGTACATATAACAGGATAGGTCCGAGCATACTTTAGATTGTAGATCTCATTGTCTGTCAGAGGGAAAGCCCCCAAAAGTAGGTAAACTTCTAAATAAGTTTTCGTGCTCTAAGACCGTTATTTAAAAAAAAAAAAAAAAGATAATCAGATAATGTATTTCTGCATCATGGTCCTGTTTGGTTAATTCTCTGTATAATGGATGTTTATTCTTACAGATAGGAGTCTAATCAGAGTTATATTAAACCTAATTATTCCCTGTGGCTTGATAAAGCTCAGTCTTTTCAACTTCATATGGCTTTAGACTGAAAATAATATACGGTAGCTAGACCCATGTAGGTTAATAATCTATTATTGACACTAAATGAATGGGATGGTGGATCAGGAAGGCTAATTCACAGATAAAAATGCTTATTTTAATGTAATTGTAATGTAAGAAAATATAGAGGAATTAGGAGCAGAAAGAGAGAGGTCCTAATCTCACTCTATAGACCCTTATAATACTGTGTCCAGTGCTGTGACCATGTCTCTAAAAAGATATTAGCAACTTAGAAACAATTAAAAGGACGACTATATTGTTGCATAGTTAAAAGGGCAAAATCTTCATGACCTGAATGTGTACAGTTTAAATGACAGAAGGGAGAAGTGGTGATATGATACATGAAAGGATTTAATAAAGCTCAAGCGGGAAGTGTTTGAGAAAAAGAGGAATGCAAGAACAAGAAGTCATGATTAGAGGTTGATAGGTCGAAGATTTAAGGGAAATGTGAAAAAGTGCTATTTTATAGAAAATGAAGTAGGTAAGTGGAACAGCTTTCCACGTGGAAGTGGTAGAGTCATAGTTAAGAAATATAAAAATATGAAAATCAAACAAAACAAATGAGTGAGGGATTGCTTTAGTAAATAAATTATTATGTATGCCCACAATACACATCCAAGCCTTTTAGGTAGATAGAATGGACAGATTAAGTGGGCCTTTTGGTTTTTGGCCCTTTCTTGTTTTATACTACCACACATGCACGTGCATCTGTTATGTGCACGGACCATGCTGCACTGCCATGGGTTAGGTTTACAGGGTTAGGGTTTGGAAGGGATTTGAGGGTTAGGGACTTAGTTTTAGGGGTTAGGCTTAGGCTGAGGGTTAGAAGGTTAGGGATAGGGCCGTCAAGGGGTATAGGGGGTTAGTGCCTTAGCGTTAGGTTTAGGGTTAGGCCCGGGAAGTGGTGTAGGGGGTTAGGATTAGGGTTAGGGCCGGCAAGGGGTGTAGGTGGTTAGGGGCTTAGGGACTTAGTTTTAGGGGGGTAGGGTTAGGCTAAGAGGGTTAGGAGGTTAGGGTTAGGGCCACCAAGGGGTGTAGGGGGTTATGATTAGGGCTGGCAAGTGGTGTAGGGGGTTAGGATTAAGGGCTTAGGAATGTTTTAGGGAGTTAGGGACTTAGGGTTAGGGGGCTAGGTTAAGGGTTATGCCCGGTAACTAGTGGAAGTGGTGTAGGGGGTTAGGATTAGGGTTAGGGCCAGAAAGCGGTGTAGGGGATTGGGGGAGATTAGGGTATTAAAGGGTTAAGGAGTACATTGGGACGCGGGACGTGAGCGCACCCGGCAACAGGAGGCTTCCAGTGCCGTGCACACAGTCCTGTTCTCTGCAAACAAAAACACAGACTTCAATAAGATAAGAGTCTGCGCCATCCTCTGCTTAAGACATTAATCTGCAGCTACAGACTGAGCCATTTATTGATGCTATCGGAGAAAGTTAAATTTGATCTGAAATATGAACATGTGATCTGTCCCATAAGAAAGGAACTAAGGTCTCCATTCCATGGCTCCCATAAGAAATGAACCAAGGCCTCCATTCCATGGCTCCCATAAGAAAAGAACCAAGGCCTCCATTCCATGGCTCCCATAAAAAAAGAACCAAGGCCTCCATTCCATGGCTCCCATAAGAAAAGAACCAAGGCCTCCATTCCATGGCTCCCATAAGAAAAGAACCAAGGCCTCCATTCCATGGCTCCCATAAGAAAAGAACCAAGGCCTCCATTCCATGGCTCCCATAAGAAAAGAACCAAGGCCTCCATTCCATGGCTCCCATAAGAAAAGAACCAAGGCCTCCATTCCATGGCTCCCATAAAAAAAGAACCAAGGCCTCCATTCCATGGCTCCCATAAGAAAAGAACCAAGGCCTCCATTCCATGGCTCCCATAAAAAAAGAACCAAGGCCTCCATTCCATGGCTCCCATTAGAAAAGAACCAAGGTCTCCATTCCATGGCTCCCATAAGAAAAGAACCAAGGCCTCCATTCCATGGCTCCCATAAAAAAAGAACCAAGGTCTCCATTCCATGGCTCCCATAAGAAAAGAACCAAGGCCTCCATTCCATGGCTCCCATAAAAAAAGAACCAAGGCCTCCATTCCATGGCTCCCATAAGAAAAGAACCAAGGCCTCCATTCCATGGCTCCTATAAGAAAAAAACCAAGGCCTCCATTCCATGGCTCCCATAAGAAATGAACCAAGGCCTCCATTCCATGGATTCCATAAGAAAAGAACCAAGGCCTCCATTCCATGGCTCCCATAAAAAAAGAACCAAGGCCTCCATTCCATGGCTCCCATAAGAAAAGAACCAAGGCCTCCATTCCATGGCTCCCATAAGAAAAGAACCAAAGCCTCCATTCCATGGCTCCCATAAAAAAAGAACCAAGGCCTCCATTCCATGGCTCCCATAAGAAAAGAACCAAGGTCTCCATTCCATGGCTCCCATTAGAAAAGAACCAAGGTCTCCATTCCATGGCTCCCATAAGAAAAGAACCAAGGCCTCCATTCCATGGCTCCCATAAAAAAAGAACCAAGGCCTCCATTCCATGGCTCCCATAAGAAAAGAACCAAGGCCTCCATTCCATGGCTCCCATAAGAAAAGAACCAAGGCCTCCATTCCATGGCTCCCATAAAAAAAGAACCAAGGCCTCCATTCCATGGCTCCCATTAGAAAAGAACTGTGACAAGATCAGTCTCGTCACTGCGAATTGGAGAAGCTTGGTTGCCCACATTCTGCCGTTTGACTACGGCCCATGTTGACTTTCCCCCTACAAAGACATGGAAGCCATACTTCATTTGGTCAGAAAGGACTGTGATCTAACTTTTGAACCACTGGACCAATTTGTATCATTTTGACACATGTTTGTATTTGGAGTATGCTGATTCTGAAAATGTATGTTTTATGTGAATGTGATGCATACTTTTAAAGTTATGAAAAATGTGTAGAAATGTGTTACAGATTCTGACCATCCCCCATTAGGTAAACACAGGGTGTCGCCAGGACTTGAACAAAGGGCCAGTGTATGGGGTTTCCCCAGGGGCATAGTCCAGGAGGAAACAGGAAGTGTCCACGGGACAGTCTGGGTGAGAATGAGCATAGTAGCCACGCCTGGGGTTGGCCCATGGGAGGAGTCTCATGGTTCCCACGTAGGGACCCTGTCTGATTGGCCAGAGGTAATTAGGGGTTGACCAAAGGTAGTCACTGCCCCTACTGTGTATGTGGAAATGGGTTTTATATATGTCTTGGTTTTAATAAAGAAGTGAGTTCACTGCTTGACCCTTAACCACAGAGCTTATGTCTCATGCTTGGGGGAATTCATGGGATGCTGTTGCAGACTGACTGCCAGGAGTGGAAGCATATGGATTGCTTGTCCTGTTCAGCTGCTAGCGGCTATTCGTGAGGTTCCAGTTCAAGGCTTGCAGTATATTCCCCTTGGATCCAGTTCTTGGGGGATTGGGTGTCCTGCAGTAGTTGTCCCTATATCACTGGACGGGCGGATCGGCTAGAACGGCCTGGGCGCCCACTTCTATGTGTGGGGGGTACCGTTACACTGGTGGCAGCGGCCAGATTGTTCCCACAGCCAGAAGGACAGCTACAGGAGACACCATTCTGTGGATTTACAAGTTGGGGGCAACGTATGTCCCAGTACAGCGACCCTAAAAGCAGCAGAATGGAACCAGCAGTGCTATACGAAGATGAGGACCTGGATGGCCGGGATGCATTAAGGAAAGGCATCTGGTACCAGGCCCTGGATAATGTACAATACCAGCGGGGTGAGAGTCTCCCCAGTGAAGAGCAACGTTTGCAGAAGCAAGTGGCCCTGCGCATGCCCTTCCTGGGAGAGCAGCCCCTTGAGGAATGGGTGGAGGAACTCAAGCTCCGTGCATGGCAGGAGCTATGGCTGGAGGATGCCTACCAGGCGCTCTGGTGGTATATGGCACAGTATATACCCTGGACAGCCGAGCATGATAAGCCAGAGGGAGAGGAGTTTGATGGTCCTGGCTTGTTATGGCAGTCATTTGCAGAGCCTGACTTCGGGAGCCCTGCGCAGACCAGACTTCAGGATATTTTCTATGAGAGGGAGGCTAGGCATGACTGGGATGACCCCCATGAGGTAGAGCAAGACCTTGTTCACCTAGCAACCCTGGAGTGGGAACTGGAGAAGGACTACCGAGATCTCTTCCACTCCATTGGGAAGGCTCAGCATTACAACAAGGTGAGAGACCCAGATGCAGACCCCTTCAGCTGGGAAGATATTGTAGAGGTTTATTGGGAGGAACCCCAGGCGGCAGGTGGAGATGGGACCGAGGTCTCTCCACCGGCCCTACAGGGATGCTGGGTGGCTAGCCCAGATCCCCAGCGCCAGTGTGAAGTGCAGGGAGTGGAGAGCATTGTCTCCCCTCCCCAGCGGAAGTGTACCTTGCAGGGAGAGGAGAGCAGCGTCCTCCCTCCCCAGCGTCAGGGTGAGCTGCAGGGAATTGAGAGCCCCGTCTCCATTCCACAGCGACAGAGTGATATGCAGGGAATTGGGAGCCCCGTCTCCATTCCCCAGCGTCAGGGTGAGCTGCAGGGAATTGAGAGCTCAGACTCCATTCTCCAGCAACAGGCTGAGCTACCAGGGGCAGAGACGGTCGGTCCTGTCCCCCAGCAACAGGGCTGTTTAGCCAAAGGGGAGACCGTCGGTCTCCCCCCCCTACAACCAGGCCCCAAACAGGCTACTTCCGTGGTAGCGCTGGCACCAGGGCAGAGTACCGCTGGTCTCTGCCCACTCAGCAACCCACCAAGGCAGCTTACCAGTGCCCAGCACAGCCGTGGTGAGGCACCTGGACATGGACAAGTTTCTCCTCTACCCAGGTGTAGTAACCAGTTATTGTGGGTGGGCTGTACTGCTGATTGTGTTTTGTGGGTGGCCTTCTGGACTAATCAGGGATCTGACCGGCGGGAGGTCAGATGCCCTGTTAGTCTGTTTGGAAAGGGGGAGAGATGTGACGAGATCAGTCTCGTCACTGCGAATTGGAGAAGCTTGGTTGCCCACATTCTGCCGTTTGACTACGGCCCATGTTGACTTTCCCCCTACAAAGACATGGAAGCCATACTTCATTTGGTCAGAAAGGACTGTGATCTAACTTTTGAACCACTGGACCAATTTGTATCATTTTGACACATGTTTGTATTTGGAGTATGCTGATTCTGAAAATGTGAAGTGCAGGGAGTGGAGAGCATTGTCTCCCCTCCCCAGCGGAAGTGTACCTTGCAGGGAGAGGAGAGCAGCGTCCTCCCTCCCCAGCGTCAGGGTGAGCTGCAGGGAATTGAGAGCCCCGTCTCCATTCCACAGCGACAGAGTGATATGCAGGGAATTGGGAGCCCCGTCTCCATTCCCCAGCGTCAGGGTGAGCTGCAGGGAATTGAGAGCTCAGACTCCATTCTCCAGCAACAGGCTGAGCTACCAGGGGCAGAGACGGTCGGTCCTGTCCCCCAGCAACAGGGCTGTTTAGCCAAAGGGGAGACCGTCGGTCTCCCCCCCCTACAACCAGGCCCCAAACAGGCTACTTCCGTGGTATCGCTGGCACCAGGGCAGAGTACCGCTGGTCTCTGCCCACTCAGCAACCCACCAAGGCAGCTTACCAGTGCCCAGCACAGCCGTGGTGAGGCACCTGGACATGGACAAGTTTCTCCTCTACCCAGGTGTAGTAACCAGTTATTGTGGGTGGGCTGTACTGCTGATTGTGTTTTGTGGGTGGCCTTCTGGACTAATCAGGGATCTGACCGGCGGGAGGTCAGATGCCCTGTTAGTCTGTTTGGAAAGGGGGAGAGATGTGACGAGATCAGTCTCGTCACTGCGAATTGGAGAAGCTTGGTTGCCCACATTCTGCCGTTTGACTATGGCCCATGTTGACTTTCCCCCTACAAAGACATGGAAGCCATACTTCATTTGGTCAGAAAGGACTGTGATCTAACTTTTGAACCACTGGACCAATTTGTATCATTTTGACACGTTTGTATTTGGAGTATGCTGATTCTGAAAATGTATGTTTTATGTGAATGTGATGCATACTTTTAAAGTTATGAAAAATGTGTAGAAATGTGTTACAGATTCTGACCATCCCCCATTAGGTAAACACAGGGTGTCGCCAGGACTTGAACAAAGGGCCAGTGTATGGGGTTTCCCCAGGGGCATAGTCCAGGAGGAAACAGGAAGTGTCCACGGGACAGTCTGGGTGAGAATGAGCATAGTAGCCACGCCTGGGGTTGGCCCATGGGAGGAGTCTCATGGTTCCCACGTAGGGACCCTGTCTGATTGGCCAGAGGTAATTAGGGGTTGACCAAAGGTAGTCACTGCCCCTACTGTGTATGTGGAAATGGGTTTTATATATGTCTTGGTTTTAATAAAGAAGTGAGTTCACTGCTTGACCCTCAACCACAGAGCTTATGTCTCATGCTTGGGGGAATTCATGGGATGCTGTTGCAGACTGACTGCCAGGAGTGGAAGCATATGGATTGCTTGTCCTGTTCAGCTGCTAGCGGCTATTCGTGAGGTTCCAGTTCAAGGCTTGCAGTATATTCCCCTTGGATCCAGTTCTTGGGGGATTGGGTGTCCTGCAGTAGTTGTCCCTATATCACTGGACGGGCTGATCGGCTAGAACGGCCTGGGCGCCCCCTTCTATGTGTGGGGGGTACCGTTACAAGAACCAAGGTCTCCATTCCATGGCTCCCATAAGAAAAGAACCAAGGCCTCCATTCCATGGCTCCCATAAAAAAAGAACCAAGGTCTCCGTTCCATGGCTCCCATAAGAAAAGAACCAAGGCCTCCATTCCATGGCTCCCATAAGAAAAGAACCAAGGCCTCCATTCCATGGATTCCATAAGAAAAGAACCAAGGCCTCCATTCCATGGATCCCATAAGAAAAGAACTGGGTTCTCCATCCCGTGACTCCGGTAAAGGATGGCTACCCACAACTATTGGAGTTTTGAAAACTTAAGTACCAGAGCGATTCTTTGGTTCCTGTAAAATAGAAGCCACAAGGGACTCTATAGGCAAATTTTATTGTTTTGTATTTTTGCTTTAATTAGGTTACTCAATTAATTTTATCTTCCTCAATGTAATTGTGATACGAAATGTGCACAGCACTTACTTCTAAGAAGCCTCCAGAGTAACAGATTCTCACCTTCTGGAACTTCCTCCTTTCTTTCACTCTTCTTGAGAAGTGCCATTTTGCACAGCTGCGACTTAAAGGGAAACATATTTCACTAAGAATATAATATACCTATGTGTAATGCTTAAAATCATAAAATTGTGTACCTGTTTGCATCTGCCCTCTGTAGCTCTTGCAACCCGTGAATACTCTTGAAATTAGCCTGTCGGTGACCTCTCTCAAGTAGCATTTTGCAGAATGTTGCGTACTAGATGGATAATATGAGACACTGCACACCCTGTACTTAGAAGTGAACTATCTTCATGAGCTGCAGAGTGTATAAACTAATTAATCGTGCATTTTGTAATATTTTAGGCAGATAAAAAGTGTAAGCACTTCTTAATAAAATAAAGCACATAAAAGTGAATGGATTCATTGGTATATTATACTAGCGAATTGCCCGTCAAAAAATGACGGCAATGAAATTGTAAGGTAGCTAATGCTGTTTAGTGTGTAATAATGAAATATATAATACATTAATAAATGAATATACTTTACCTATTTTAAAGCATTGTGTGGAAGAGCTGTGAATGTGTTTTGATGTTGCTGCAGCATTAGTGGTGTGGATCTGCTGTGTAAGCGTGCTGAATGTGTGCAGTGTAACACTGTGCGTGCGCGAGCCCAAACCGTTGTCGTGTACTTCCGCATTGGCGTAAAATGGCGAGTAATGTGTGGTATACGTTTGTATCGGAATATCCGTAGGTGTTTTGTGGTGTTTTGCGAGTTTCTTGTGGTGTTTTGCGAGTTTAGAGTGCTGTAGCCTCATTTTCGTTTTGTTCGGCGGCCATTTTTTCTCTCGCTTCGATTTTTTTTAGTCTCTAAACTGTTTTATTTCGAGTAAAATCGAGGTGTAAGTTGTATTTTTGAGGTGCTGGGTGCTCCCTCTTGGTGTAGGTAAGTTTTTTATGTATGTGGTGTGTGTATGTATTGTGTTTTACATTTTGTAATGTTCGCGAGTTGCGTCCGAGTGTTGTGAGTCCGTAATGTGTGTGAACGTGTGTCGTATGTTGTTTGCGAGTGTCGTAATGTGTGTGTCGTACTGTTTGGGTTGCGACGTGAAGTTTGCGAGGGTCGCAGTTGCTGGCATGGAGCGCCTTCGGCGCTCCATGCCAGCAACTGAGACCCTCGGGCAGTGCCCTCGCAAAGCGAGGGCCGCAGCTCGCTACGCGAGTCGCGGCCCTCGCTTTGCGAGGGCCGCGACTCGCATAGCGAGCCCGCAGCGTTAGCAACAACTCGTACGCTCACAACTATATATGTGATTACTATATAATGTGTAGATGTACCGGCTGGGCATGCTCTTGTGCATTATTATTATTATTATTACTATATAATGTGTAGATGTACCGGCTGGGCATGCTCTTGTGTATTATTATTATTATTACTATATAATGTGTAGATGTACCGGCTGGGCATGCTCTTGTGTATTATTATTATTATTACTATATAATGTGTAGATGTACCGGCTGGGCATGCTCTTGTGCATTATTATTATTATTACTATATAATGTGTAGATGTACCGGCTGGGCATGCTCTTGTGCATTATTATTATTATTGCTATATAATGTGTAGATGTACCGGCTGGGCATGCTCTTGTGCATTATTATTATTATTATTACTATATAATGTGTAGATGTACCGGCTGGGCATGCTCTTGTGCATTATTATTATTATTATTACTATATAATGTGTAGATGTACCGGCTGGGCATGCTCTCTGTGTGTGCGCTTTCTCTATCTGCACCCTATGTGCACTGCTGTCTGTGTGCAATCTCTGTCTCTGTACCCCTCACTCTCTTTGTCAATCTCTCTGCACTCTCTCTCTGTGCGCTCTATCTGTGAACTCTCTCTGCGCTGTCTTTGTGCTCCCTCACTGTCTGTGTGTGCTCTTGCTCTGTAATTCTCTTTATGTCTCCCTCTCTCTCTGTACCTGACTCCCTCTCTCTCTGTACCTGTCTCCCTCTCTCTCTGTACCTGTCTCCCTCTCTCTCTGTACCTGTCTCCCTCTCTCTCTGTACCTGTCTCCATCTCTGTACCTGACTCCCTCTCTCTCTGTACCTGTCTCTCTCCCTCTCTGTACCTGTCTCCATCTCTGTACCTGTCTCCTTCTCTCTCTGTAGCTGTCTCCCTCTCTCTCTGTACCTGTCTCCCTCCCTCTCTCTCTGTACCTGTCTCCCTCTCTCTCTGTACCTGTCTCCCTCTCTCTCTGTACCTGTCTCCATCTCTGTACCTGTCTCCCTCTCTCTCTGTACCTGTCTCTCTCCCTCTCTGTACCTGTCTCCATCTCTGTACCTGTCTCCTTCTCTCTCTGTAGCTGTCTCCCTCTCTCTCTGTACCTGTCTCCCTCCCTCTCTCTCTGTACCTGTCTCCCTCTCTCTCTGTACCTGTCTTCTTCTCTCTCTGTACCTGTCTTCTTCTCTCTCTGTAGCTGTTACTCTCTCTCTGTGCGCTCTATCTGTGAACTCTCTCTGCGCTGTCTTTGTGCTCCCTCACTGTCTGTGTGTGCTCTTGCTCTGTAATTCTCTTTATGTCTCCCTCTCTCTCTGTAGCTGTCTCCCTCTCTCTCTGTACCTGTCTCCCTCTCTCTCTGTACTTGTCTCCCTCTCTCTCTGTACCTGTCTCCCTCTCTCTCTGTACCTGTCTCTCTCCCTCTCTGTACCTGTCTCCATCTCTGTACCTGTCTCCTTCTCTCTCTGTAGCTGTCTCCCTCTCTCTCTGTACCTGTCTCCCTCTCTCTCTGTACCTGTCTCCCTCTCTCTCTGTACCTGTCTTCTTCTCTCTCTGTACCTGTCTTCTTCTCTCTCTGTAGCTGTCTCCCTCTCTCTCTGTACCTGTCTCCCTCTCTCACTTTGCTGTCTTTCTCTGAAATGCAAATGGCCGCCACGCTTCTGTTAAGATCAGGTGTTAGGCCCACACCCACTTACATCATAGCCACGCCCCCTTTATGATGTCAGCGTTAGCAACATTTTCTGCTGCTCACAACTATATATGTGACTAGAATATTGCCCGTCAAAAAATGACGGCAATGAAATTGTAAGGTAGCTAATGCTGTTTGGTGTATAATAATGAAATATGTAATACATTACTAAATGAATATACTGTACCTATTTTGAAGCATTGTGTTGAAGAGCTGACAATCTGTGTTGATGTTGCTGCAGCATTAGTGGTGTGGAGCTGCTGTGTAAGCGTGCTGAATGTGTGCACTGTGTGGTATGAATATCCGTAGGTCGTTTGTTGCGTTTTGCGAGTTTGTTGTGGTGTTTTGCGAGTTTAGAGTGCTGTAGCCTCGTTTTCGTTTTGTTCGGCGGCCATTTTTTCTCTCGCTTACAGTTTTTTTTAGTCTCTAAACTCTTTTATTTCGAGTAAAATGAAGGTCTAAGTGGCATTTTTGAGGTCCTGGGTGCTCCCTCTTG